>PPLV02000019.1:0-238352 GCA_003706635.2 Ambrosiozyma maleeae (nom. inval.) | reverse complement strand
TTCTCCAAGAACTCATCGTAGATGGTGTCTTGAACGTAAATTCTGGAAGAAGCAGTACAGATCTCACCCTTATTGAAGAAGATACCAAAGGCAGCCCACTTCACAGCCTGGTCTAGGTCGGCATCCTCATAGATCACTAATGGTGACTTACCACCACATTCAAGAGTGCAAGCCTTCAAGGGTACTTCTTCCAGCCACTCTACCATACATACACGTATTGATGGCCAGCAGGACCCACCACTCAGTCCCAGTTCATCTACTATCTGCCCCCCACCGCCTCTGGCTGCTCCACCCTACCCAGACCGCCCCACTCCCAGGCAAAACATACTATGCTACCCCAGCCCTAAGGCCCCATCCACCGGTACAACTGCACTCCGCCATCACTCGTCCTAACGACCGGCCACCACACCCGCCCTGTCGTGGCCACAACACTCCGCCCCGTCGCACACCGCATTGCACCGCCCGGCACAAAAAGAAACGCCCGCCCGATCCGGAAAGAGGGGCTCATAAAAAATTTTAAAATTTTCAGAAAATTTCTTTTTTTCAACAGGCAGCAAAGACCAGAGAATGGCAATAAGACAATAGCAAAGAGCCAGGAAGAAGAGGAATCGGTAGGTGGGAGTGGGTGGAGTGGGCCAAGGATGAGATTTGAGGTGGGAAAACAAACAAGAAACCGTGGGAGCTGAGCTGGCTGCAGAGCAGAGAGTGTTGAAGAAGAAAGACAGTACAGGCAAAAGTAGGTTGTGCCGTATAGTGGAGCCAGATAGAGTACATATTCCCTAGAGGCCTAGACGATTGAGAGCGATGCCAAAGATCAAGAGACAGTCGGAGGAGACTCCCAAGAAGACATACAAGAAGAGACGAGTGGGCGCCGTGGTCCCGGACAGCCCAACGAGCCCTGGGCTAGGGTCTGTGTTCTCAATGGAGTCGCTGCGTGACGTGGAAGACGAAGCAGAGCTGCACGACCTGGAAGAGGAGGACGACGACTTGGAGGAGTACCCAGGCGCAAAGGCAAAGAAGCTGAACAAGCACGATCTAAGATTCAACTTCTCCAACATCCTAAACCAGGAGATTGTCATCACGCATCCCTCGAGCCAGACGATCGACATTGACTCGGAGATGAAGTTGAAAAGACAGACCAGATTGATCCAATTGGAACTCCAAAGATCAAAAGACATGGAGAACGACTACGAGGACTACTCGTCAGATAACGACTCTGACTCGAACCACCTCTTTGACGATAGCAACATTGACCACTACTACCTCAACCTGTCGTCGTCGTCTTCCTCAGACGAAGACGATGACACCCTGCCCCTAAAGCAAGAGCAAAGAGTCCCAATCCCAACCTGCTCGTCCATTCCGCTGTACGACGCAAACATCACCGACGACCTGATAACTACAGGCTTAGAACAGGTTGATAGAATCATCAAACAGTTCAACCCCGAGCAGGATTCTCTCATGTTCTCCAACCAACAAATGACATCGTCGCCTTCTGTTTCCTCTGCATTATTGCCATTATCGAACGCATCCATTTCCGCTTCTACGTCCACATCCGCTTCCATTCCATCGTTTTTAAACACAAAGACCAAAAACGACTCCAAGTCTATGATCAACTTGATCTCAGATACCTCCTCTTTCAATCTCCTCTTCAAAGGCAAAAAGTCCGATAAACTGGATACCGCCACCAACCACCAAGGAGCAAAGACCGAAACCGTCACAGCCGACAAGGTGGAAGACTTGAGGATTGACGAGTTCTTGAACTTGGAAGAGGAAACCTCCACCAACACAAGCAGCAATTCACTGGAGGCCAACAATGGCTCGTTTGAGAGCCAATTGAACCTCAAGAAGTTTGACTACAGATGCAAGAATGGTAAATTCAACCTTGCATTGGTGTCCAACCATCAGCATCAACAGGACCTTCTCTTGAGAAAGAAGAAGAAGTTGAATACCAGTGCTCTGAACAAGAGAGCTCTGTTCTACGGTAACCACGTTGAGATGGTTAATTCGGGTTATTGTATGAGTGACTACTTGATTTAACGGAACTGCCTCCTCATATATGTGTGTTTTTCATCAGTTTGACTTTTATTTCTCTAGTTTTGTTTGCATCTTTTGACTTATTGTCCTATTGCCTTTCCGTTTTTGTTTCATGTCTTTGGTTTTTACAGTTACTACTCTTTGATTTCTTTTAATATCCCCTCCTTGATGTTTATTCACTGATTCTTTCGACATTGCGCTATTTATACAAATATAACCTTTCGATTTCAACTCCAACGACACCTGGCATCCACCTGCCACTGTAAAAGCATCAGATTCTCTGCAAAGCGTCGGATTCCCTTCAAAGCATCAGACCCCTCCAAAGCATCAGATTCTCTTCAAAGCGTCAAATCTCTTCTTCAAATCGTCCATCTCGTTGGCATTGGTGTTAGCCACTGCCGCTGGCTGTCCGCCTTGAGGTTCGCCGTCATCATCCGCCGTATCCTCAACCACTGCGGGCTTCTCTTCTTCTTTCTTCTCGCCATAGAGATCAATCCCATAGCCGTCACAGATCTCCTTGACGTAGAGGTCAACCAGTTCATCGATGTTCTCATTCTTGCACTTCCTGACCAGCTCCTTCTCGTCCGGTCTCAGACCCTGTACGTCCTCGTGGTCCTGCTCAAATTGAGCCACTGTACCCTCGTAGAACTTCTTACCAAACTTGTTCACCAGCAGAGAGCACAGCTTCTTGTACTCTTTAATCTGGATGAAGTTCGACAGGTACAGCAACTTTCTGGCCAAGTCCACAACCGTGTTGTCCATCACGCCATTCGCCGTCTCCACAGCGCCCGTCTTGGGGTTGTGCTTGATGTTCAGGAGGCTGTTCAATTTCGTCGTCAACAGCTGCAGGTCCAGGTACGCAATCTCCAGCGTGTCGATCATGTTGTCGTCCACAATCAGCGTGTGCACCTTGATCCGGATCATCGACAGCCCTCTGTCGAACTTGAAGTTCGTCGCCGGCACCTTGGACTGCTCCTTCAAGTCCTTCGAGATCTCTGTCAGCTTCATCTTGTTTATCTGCTTCATCTTGTCTATCTTGAACTCAAATTTCGAGATGGTCATCTTGAGACTTGTCTTGAACATCACCTCTTCGCTCAAATGCATCTTGTCTACTGTTTCCACTGCTATTTTCTATTATATCGCACACACAGCTATACACAGCTATACACAGCTATACTCAGCTCTACACAGCTCTGCTCAGCTCTACTAAGCTCTACTCACCTCTACATGATACTATGCCTGCTTGTTTTGCCCGCACATTTGGCCTGGAGAGGCTGTTTTTCGGCAACCGCCAGCATCATTTCAACACAATTCCAAGCCTGTAGAGCAGCATGGAGACGGCGCTCAGGACTGCCTCGTAGAGGACGAGCACGAGCAGACTGGCCCAGTCGGGGCTGTCGATGGTGTTGTACGCCATGTTGACCACTCCGGTGGAGACGTTGGCGAGCAGGAAGAGCACGAGGGAGTTGTTGTTGACGGCCGTGAGGGACTCGGGAACCAGCGTGTCGAGCAGCTGCTTCACGTGCTGGCTGCTGGCGGCGCCAGCAGCGTTGTCGTCGTCGTTGCTGACGAGCTTGACGGGAATGTCGCCCCAGACAAAGTCTTGTACTAACTTATACCCTAGCAGGAAGGTGCAGTTGTATGCAGACACCCAGATCACGTACAACATGTTGGCCATTCTTCTCGAGACGCTGTATGTGTAGCATGTATCAATGACGTAGTAGAGCGCTTGAAACAGCACAGTGTACACCAGCAGGCCCTGGGTGGCAGTCACCGTGAAGCGGCCGGCTGGGGCGGCGGACTTGGCGTAGAGCTGCAGCAACTCAGCCCTAGACCCCGAGATCCTGAATAGGTTGTTCTTGGTAGGGACAAGCGGCAGTATGATGGAACCCAAGGCCAGGCCGTTCAAGAAGATGGAAAAGTAGCCAAAGAGTGAAAATATGCCCTCCCTGTTCATAGAGAGGAGATTAGTTCTCTCTGCCGAGACGATGAACTCCAGCAGGCCCTTGTTGACCAAGAGATACTCGTAGCACAGCATCAACAGCAAGCTTGTCAATAGTGGGGATAGCAGGAATATGACCGGGGAGAAAATGTTGGCCATTAGAGGTAGAGTGCCCAATGTGAAGAAGAAGTTCCAGTGGATGCCGTACTCCGTGACGTGCTCTTGGTAATCCAGCGACTTGACGCTCACCAGTCTTGCGAGAGCCAACGCAAAGATAGGCAGGCACCCCGACACGCACTTGGCCATGTTTCTCAAGTAGTTGTAGTTACCATCAAACCTCTGTCTGATGTACGACCTGGCACTGATGACTCCCATCGAAAACGCAAACGAGCCCACTCCCAGGTCCATCAAGCTGGTCCCCCATGTTTCAACCTTGCCAAACCTTCTTGGGAAAACCGTAAAGTCAACGGCCAAGATCGATAGACACGTGATGATCATCATCTGCGACCTGTACACCGTGATGTACGGCTTGAACGGGATCAGCTGCATGCCTGTCAACCTGCCCAAGCTCACCTTCACTGGCTTCCTGGATGCCGTCTGCTGGCCCTGGCCACCTGCCCCGCCCACTAGCATCACCACAACCGGCACACACAGCAGCACCGTCAGCAGCCCCACCTTGTCTGCGTACACCGTGATCGACAGCAGCAGACTGTTCCAGTTGATGAAGAAGTCAACCACATACCCGAGAACTGTCCCCTTGCTCAGCACCTGGCTCTTCCTCCTCAAGATGCTCCACATCAGGTACGCCGTCAACGACACAGACGTCACCTTGTACACGTCCCAGCTGCTCCCTCCGGTCAACCCGCTCACAAACTCCTCTTTACGGCCCTTCAATGAATTCATCTTATATTCTATATCTCTCTCTTCAATCTTCCAGCTCCCATCCCCGGCCTGCTCTCTTCTCCACTCATCGTAGCAATGGCCTTTAGGCCTTTAAATACACGTATTTCCAAACGCTAACAATTTTTCAGAGAGACACAGAAATGGCCAGCATCAAGAAGAGAAGAGTGGAGAGGAAGATGGAGGAGGAGGCGTAGAGAGAGCAGAACAGCCTGTTAGGGATACCCAGAGAGCCACAGCCATGGACGACGACTACCAGACACAGATGGAGGAGTTTGACGCCTTGAAGGCGATCTACCCAGACGTGCTGCTGGACCGGACGCCGGAGTCGTCAGCATGGAACAAGAAGCCGTCGCCACGGTTTGAGCTGACGCTGACGTCGGACCCCCTGTCGGAGCCGGTGTTGTCGATCGTGATGTCTGTAGAGTTCACGTCGACGTACCCTAGGACCCCACCGTTGCTCAAGTTTGCCCATGCACGGAACATCCTAGCGTCCCAAGTTGGCGTCATCAAAAAGGAGGTTGACTCGATAATCAAGCAGGAGAAGGGCCTGCCCGTCATATACTCGATCAGCATGTACATCACGGACTACTTGAACGATATCCAGTCAAGCGTGAGGAATGAGTCCTTGGAGGAGGAGAGAAACAAGCGTATGGAGAAGGAGAAGGAGAAACTGGAGCTGCAGCAGAGACAGGAGGCAGAGCAGGTGGAGTTGGAAAGAGAAAGAGAGCAGGAGGCCTTGGATAGAATGGTTGCCCACGAACTACAGAGAAGAAATGCCAGCGGGAACAGCCAGTACACAGACTCCGACTTTGACGATTCCGGGCTGGACGACTCCGCCTCCACGATCAAGAACAACTCCCACCTCAAAACCATCAATAATAAGGACATAACTACAAGCAACACGAATAAGAAATTGCAGTCAGGTCAAGAACAACTCCGACAACAACTGAACCAGACCAACTTCCTTGACATTGAAGAAAACAACTTGATTCCCAGCTCGACAGAGCTGGATAAAGACAGATTCTTTATATTTGATAAGCCAATAACTGCAACACTAGACTACCTAAGATTCAACTTTAGAACTATCACAGGGTTTGTTCCAATTCAGCCGGTGGGTCTTTTGAAAAGTGTCTCAAAACAGTATTTAGTTAAGCCATATATCAGTTCAAACTCACCGGCATCGGAATTATTAAATGATATCGCCAATAATTCCAAGAAGTTGAATAGAAGATACGGCAAGAACACCCAAGGTATTGAAAAGAACCTTCAGTTTTTATTCACCGAAATAGAATTGAGCAACTCATTCTGGAAATCAAGTCATGGTAAGAAAACAATTATGATGTTAGAGAAAGAATTACAGGCAGTTTCTTTACTAAGAAATGAAAGCATCGATACAGTTTTTGCCTGGCACATTGAGAAATTGGAATTCACTTACAGTGGTGATATATCGTTGAATAACTCTGCAGCCAAAAAGGTAACCAAAAAGCTCACCAAGGAGAAAGAGAAAAGTTGCATCTGGAAAATCAGAATATTATCAGAGTACAGTGAGACACTAGGGGATCTACTTTCCACCATCTCCTTTGTTAATTTGCAATCTGCAAGAGAATGGACAATCCAGTTACTTGAAGGTCTCGAGTATTTGCATAAACAGGGTTTGATACATAGATGCTTAAGCTTGGATTCAATTCAAGTGTGTCAACCGGAAGGATTGAACTCAACCAAAGTGAAACTTTCCAGTACCTGCTATGGCTATACAATTTTGGAAATGTTGTATAATTACCCGAACGTTGATGCTGCTCATGAAGTCTTATTCTTACCGTATGATAATGGTGGTTGGACAGCTCCTGAGAGAACAAACAGCAAGAACAATGCAATCTTTCTAAAGCCACAAAGAAAAACTGATGTCTGGGACATTGGAGTCGTATTTCTGCAAATGATTATGGGTACAGAAGTGATATCCGAGTTTGAAAGTCCTATTGACTTTTTAAATAGTTTTCAGGACTTGGAGGAGTCAATATATCAGTTTTTGAGTGAGATCTTTGAGCAAAAGACCAAGAAAAGACCAGATCCATTAGAACTGCTTCCTTCCAGATTTTTGCGATTGAACTTAAACGTTTCTCCTCTGTCTAATATACTTGTGAACAGCAATCCGAGCAATGCAAATGGCATTAACATGAACGCAAGCTTAAGGGGAGATGGTAAACGGTCTACTAATAGAATTTCAGGGTTCAGTGAGATAGGAGATTCTCTTTTAGCACCGCAGAAGTTGATGGCTAATAAGACTAGAAGAGACTCATTTAATATGGCGTCATTATCTAACATTGGCGAAGGTACTTATTCAAGATATGTACAGGATTTTGAAGAAGTTGGTAAATTAGGTAAAGGTGGATTTGGGGATGTTGTTAAGGTTAGAAACAAACTAGATGGTAGATTCTATGCTATTAAGAAAATCAGACACACTGAGGATAAACTAGCCAAAATTTTGAATGAAGTGATGCTTTTAGCCAGGTTGAACCATCAGTACGTGGTTAGATATTATGCAGCTTGGTTGGAGGATGACTATGGATATAACTTCAAAACGTCGAGTTCTGCAATAGATTCGTCTGACGACGAAGATGACGAAGAAGACGAAAGCGAGGAGAGCAGTGGTGACATTCGCAGCAATGCTAGTGCTCAGACTCAAGGAACATTGAGCGGAGCTAATAGTCAAAGCTATAGTGATTTCATTTCGTCCTCGTTGAACCCTGATGAGATTGAATTCTCAGATTCTTGCAGTGATGACTCAGATGATGACAGTGTGTCAGGTGACGGTGATGATGATGATGACGGTGATGGCACTGACAATGAAAATTATGACGATGAACCCTTTGAATTTCAGGACGATAGCATTTTTACGTTTGGTTCTAATACCGAGACATCTATCACAAAGAGTGCCAAGACGATTGTAGGCATCAAGTCTACGCCAACTCAGCAATCTTCTAGATCCAAGAAGAGAAGTGTGTTGTACATTCAGATGGAATATTGTGAGAATCGGACTTTGTTTGACTTAATTCGTCAAGGTTTGCCTAAGGATCCTGATAATTACTGGAGAATATTGAGACAGATTTTGCAAGCATTGAGCCACATCCATGCCCAAGGTATCATCCACAGAGACCTAAAACCAATGAATATATTTATTGATGAGAACCAAAACGTCAAAGTTGGTGACTTTGGTCTTGCCAAGAATGTTCATAACATCCCTAGTGCTTCAAATAAACTTACGGGTGTTTACAAGTCTTCGGAAGACTTGACATCTGATATTGGTACAACACTATATGTGGCGGACGAAGTTTTGAACGGTAGCGGGTCATATAACGAGAAGGTGGATCTTTACTCATTGGGTATTATATTTTTTGAGATGATTTATCAACTTGGAACATCAATGGAAAGATACACTATTTTGAGAAATTTACGAACCATTTCGATTGTCTTCCCACAAGATTTTGATAATCAAAGACTAGCAACTGAAAAGAAAATCATTAAAATGCTTTTAGATCATAACCCGGATAAAAGACCCTCGGCAGAGCAGTTATTACAGAGTGGACTGGTTAGAGTTCAACAGCAGGATGACTTAATGAAAGAAGTTTTGAATGCGTTGGTGGATCCTTCTTCCTCATGGCACCATCAAGCTAGAAGTATCCTATTCTCCCAACCATATAGTTTTGCTAGAGACTTGTTGTTTGGTGAATATACAAAAAAGGTGTACCAACCTTCAGATTACTTGTTGCACTGCAAGATTGTTGAAGAAGTGGAAAAGATTTTCAAAAGACATGGTGCTATGAAATTCTTTGACAACAACTCGACATTGTTTCCTAAGAACCCATTTTATGATACAGACTACCAGATTTACCAGGTGTTGGACAGAGCTGGCTCAGTTTTACAATTACCTTACGACTTAACTTTGCCTCTGGCAAGACTTTTGGGTAGAAAGCAGGTCAATATCAACAAGATGTATAGAATAGAATATGTCTACAGATCCATAGATAAAGATGAAGGTTCTGGTCCTACGAAGTTCAAGGAGATTGACTTCGACATTATCAGCCAGTGCAATGACCCACCAGAGTTTTCACCCTTCTATGATGCCGAGTGTATCAAGGTTGTTTCCGAAATAATTGAAATTTTCCCATTCCTAAAACCTGGAAATGTGAAAATCATTTTGAACCATTGCAATTTATTGGAAACCATCCTAGAATACTGTGGTATTGAAAGTGCTCAAAAGATCATTGTCAGTAGAATAGTCGCCGAGATCGGATATGGAAGCACGATGAAGGATGTTAAAGCGATTTTGAAGCAAGAATTGAACATATCGAATACGGTATTAAATGAATTGGTTGCTTTTGATTTTAGCTTGTCGTTGGATAACTGCAAGTCCAAGTTGCACAAGTTAATGCTGGACAGTCCGTTGCTTATGAAGGTTGACGAGTCTTTGGCGTACATTTCAAAGGTTTTGAAGTACTTGGAGCTATTTGAAGTCCATTTGTCCATAGAAATCCAACCTTTCAGTGGATACAATTCAAACTTCTATAAAGGAGGTTTGATGTTCACCGCTGTGTATGAAGAGAAATTTAAATCCATTATTTGTGGCGGTGGTAGATACGACCAACTGGTTTCAACGCTAGCTAGAACGAAATCTCCAAAGCTGTTGCCTCGTGCGGTTGGTTTGCGTCTAGCTTGGGACTTTCTATTCACCTCAATGAAGAGATACCAGGAGATGTTCAGTTCCAGAAAGGATTTAAAAAAGAAAAAGTTCCAGAAAGAGAAGAAGTCGGTGGATTGGGATACGTCGAGTGCCTGCGATGTGATGATTGGCTTTTCCTCAATTGCCATTTTAAAGGAGGTTGGTCCGTTCTTGTTAAATCTGTTGTGGAAAAATGAAATATCTGCTGATCTTATCAAGAACTGTTTGACGGTGGAGGATATGGCGAACCATGCGTTAGCAAACAACGTGAAGCTTCTCTTACTAGTCAAGGCAGAGAAAACGTTGAATAGCTTGACAATCAAGAGCAAATTCAAGCCGTTGAGATTAAAGAATTTGGAGACGAAAGCTGATTCAGATGTGGATATCACACAACTTATCTCTGTTATCAAGGCCGAATTACCGCATTCTTCGAGCTCTGATGTCTTGAATGCCGACTCAAACGCTGGTTCTGGTACCAACTCCACCTCGAATACTTCGGCTTCTAGTTCTTCTCCAGTTGCATCCGACATAATCACCAATAATGACCAAAGGGTGATTGTCGTGGCCAACAATGCCACCAATGCAAATAGAAAGAACAACAAGAAGGAAAAATGGGCCATTGCTGATCAAGCTTCAAGATCATCGCAATCAGTCATTGAGAATATGGCCAGTTCTCCTGTTTTCACTATTGAAGCCAGGGATGAAGTCTTGGACATGATTGCCATCACCTCTTTGAGACAAGAAGACGAATGGATAAGAAGAGTTGGTGGTGCATCTAGTTCTACCCCAAGATCATTTGTTAAAAACATCTATAACGCATTGAATAAGGAAGCTGCCAAGGGAACAAAGTGGGGAATTCTATATGGTGGTCCTAAAACTGAGAAGGTGTGCATTGTTGACCTACAAAGATGATTCTATGTATAACATGATTCCCTAATAACCATCAAAATTAATAATGAACCAAATTTAGCTATTATAAAGTACACAGTAACGGAAATTAGATATTGTACGTTCTTCTAGGCCTTATCCAGTTGCAGTTTATCGGTGCTACCCCCCAATTTGGCCAACTTTAAGTAAACGTCGGTGCCATAACCTTCCAAGGACTGCATTTCCAGGGAACCATTCCAGTAATCTGTATAAACCTTGCACATTGGTAATGAGATACCTAGCGTATATTCAAAGGATCTGGAGGCTAACGATCTTAGCATTGACCCTTGAGACAGTTTATTGGTTTCTATATGTCCCAAGCTGTGAATGACTCCGGAAAGCTCATCATGCATGTTAGTCTCCAACTCAGATATTACGCTCCGTGGTAGACCTTCTCTAAAGATGTGTGGTTTCAAGCTCAAGTTCAATCCTGGCATTCTGTGGAAGTTCTCCAAGTAGCCAGACGCCAATTTTGGAGACTTTCCAAATGAATAAATAGTATCCAACTGTTCTCTGGGCATACCACCTCCTTGATCAGAGAAGACAAAGTTTATATCTTGCTTTGTGTTGTAAATTTTCACAATGATGTCCGGAGGCTGAAGAGTGTTCAATTCTTGTTCTGAAAGATGTGGGTGTGTAGCCAGGAAGTTAGTGATGGTGGATTTCAAGGAGTTTCTCAGGATCTCGGCAAATATATAGGTTAGGTGGTTTCTCATGAACTGAAACTTAACGTCGTCGCCTTCAATCACCAATCTCGGCATCTTCAAATTTGGATAAAGAGACTGTAAAAACTTGGAGACCTCAGCCATAACCATGGTCAAGTTTTCATGTGCAGAGCAGTAGTCAAAGGTATCTCCGATATAGTTCGGAGGCTTTTCCACGTCGCTTGCGTTCTGATACTCAAAAGACTTGGAAAGAGAGATGTGCTGTTCACCAATGACTCTACGGCTGATTCTGGATCTCAAGGCAGAAGACATGAACTCGTCCAACTCCTTTTGAGGCATATTATCAAGCATTGAGATTTCCAAGGCTCCCATCATGATGTGTGGAAGTATTTGCAGATAATCGTTCAAGATCTCCGACAGGTATGCACAAAACCTGTCGTTGTCTTCAAGTGTTTTAATAACCGGAAACTTCCTTATTGTATTGAAGCAATGGTAGTAGTTCTGATACAAAAAGCTGAGATGGTAATTGTTGGTCACTTTGAAGCCCATGTTCTGCAACTCTCTCAACTTCATACTTAGTCTGATTGGTATCTCAGTTCGCACAAAGTTACCGCTTGCTATCAACTTGTCTTTTGTCAGTTTGTGACCAAAGTTAGCCAAGTGGCGCAATGTGACTGGGTGTGCATTCTTCTCAGACCAGCTCTCCAACAGGCCATTCTGGTAATAGTGCTGCTCATTCAAGACGTAGGAGTATTCTGGATGAAACGGAAATAGGCTAGGGCTGATGTTGCTAGTGAGTTGCCGCAACGGAACCTTGTTAGCAAGTGTCTTAGTCATGATAGCCCGGCACTGACGTGTATGTTTGTAGCCCGCCAGTGGTTTGGCTCAGTTATGGCTCTACTGTAGCTAACGGCGTCTGGCCTTGGTTCTGCAGATAAGCTATTGGCTGCTTTCTTCGGAGTTGCGCTGAAAACCAAACCGCTGTTTTTGGCCTGCACTCCTCTGTTACTCACCACAAAAAACTGCAAGCAGACACTATATAGCAGCTCCCAAGACACCAATGCTCTACACCATGTAATCCAGCCCCAAACACACTTATCTACCACCAACCCCGCATGTTCGCCTATAATGAGTCAATAGGCTTGCTGCTCACAAAGTTGTCGACACAGCCGACCGCCGGCGGCTTATCAGCGGACGCCGTCGACACACACTTTCCCAAACTGGAAACATAATGATCTGTGTTTACACATTACCCCAACGGGCAGTTCTATTTTTGTTAGCCTGATGATTCTTGTCTAAGAAGGCTGGACGGATATATTTGGCAGGAGTTCCAGGTGCAAGCCCAGGTGCAAGTGCCATCACAAGCACAGTCAGCAGAGCGGGTTGTGTAACATTGCATTGCACCGCTATTTGGCTACCTTGGATGGCCAGCTCGCAGTTTTGACCACACTTTTTCCATCATGATGAATCCAAAAAACCATTCAAGAGGCCCAATAATGGACTTTTGCAGTGCTCCGTTGGAAGTCCAAAGAGGCCCAGTGACTTTGTCTGCGCCGAAAACCACAGATACCCCGATTGCGCCCCAGATGAGTGTCCGGTCTCTTCCAGAGATGTACAAGACCGACAACGGCTCCTTCTGTAGCATTGCAACCTCGGTAAGACTCAACCCGACATTCGAGAACCTCTCTGACTTTGGGAAAACGGCTGATAATGTCACGGCGGTGACCTATGTTATGGTGAATGGTTTGCCATATCCCACAAAGATTATGTTCCCGGAGAAGATTTCCAGGAGAAGATTGGGTAACCAACACGCCAGCAATGGAATGGAGAACCAGCAAAAGCACATTTCAAATCCGTCAAAAGACGAGGACGCTGTCAGTGCAAAAGCAATACAAAGCCAATTTCCAACTGATTTACATGGCTCCAGTTTGCATAATGTATCACTGGCTACTTCTTATTCCACAGCTCTCACGTCACATTCACAACTAAATGCTAGTCAAGAGGTGCACAATGAAAATTATATGTCTGGCTCAATAAAACTGAATAAAGTCAGAAAACCACACAATAAGCCTCAAAATACACGGATTCTATCACCACTAACAGAGCAGCGTTTTGAATATGTCGACCACAAGCATGTGTTTAATCAAAAGGAGAATAGCTTGTCAGTAGCTAAAAGGAATAGGCATATTGCTTCTCAGGTGTCAAATTGCAGATCTGCCGATGCATTGCAAGACCACGAGTCCACTTCCTCCTCGAGTGAATCCATGCCAGACTTGTCGAGGCATGAAGATGTGACCAGCTACCTCCCAATGCAAAAGCCATTTTCAAATCCTTCTCAAGACTTGGATAGATTCATCATAGGAAACGGCACAAATCCGTACCAGTTCATGGAGCTGATATACGACGACTATCTCAACCTAAGATCAGTCTCGGGAGTTTCACCCGAGTGCATATACCAAGATCAGTCATTCCAAAATAGTATACTGGCGGCTGGCAAGCAAAGACAGCTGTCTCAAAGAATATTCAGCAGTATTTCACAGCTGGTAGATCATTATGATTATGACTCAGACGACCCCTATAGGTAAAAGAAGAGTACTAATCAAGTCATAACTACGCATTGTTACAGTCGCACAAACAGAACGTTGTACAAATCAGATATAAATACAGATAAAAAGCTGCTTTATTTAAAACAACTTTTAGTTTGCTCATTACACATCAATACATCTAAAACTTATGAAATCAAACATGTAATGATAGCCTATTGAGTTGGTGAGTCTGAAATAATGTAAATACCATGCAGTCGACAGAATTCAGTGATAAGGGGAATAGTTTCCTGTGGTATTACTGTCAAACGAGACTTCACTTATGGTGGTGAGCGGAGAGCTGTCTTTATGGTTGGCTAGAGCCTTAGTGTTATGCGGTGTAATAAAGGATGTGTTACTGTAAAACTCATCGCCGTCTTCATCCTCATAGTAACTCAGATCTTCACTACCACTTATATCCAAGTCATTCAATCTTCCATTTTGCCTCGAACCCAATTGTAAACTATCAATACTAGAGACAGTTTCGCTGGACCCCTTCTGATAAATTAGATTTCTAGTATCTTTGAATTCGGCCAGCATTTGAGACTCAGCATTCGCATTATTACCTTTAATGGGCTTGAATAGCGTGATTGTCCGTTTGTCCAATTTAATCGTATTCCCGCTGGAACTACTGGAATGTGATAGTATATTAGCCTTCAGCATTGCAACCTGTTTATTTTCATTAAATGACTTCATGTTGGATCTTTTAATTTTGTTCTTGCTGTACGAAGTAGCTTTAGAAGATTTCTGGTTAATCTGCTGACTCCAGTCATCGTCATCAGAGTCACCTGGAATCTGATTTATCTCATCCAACATGGAATCATCTATAGCCAGATCATCTTCATTTATAGATTCATGGCCGATTTGGTCGTTCAATTCATAGACTTGATTCCAATTGACTTGTCTATTGTGATCAGGATCTTCTTCGTTGTCAGCAGAATCAAAGTCAAAGTTTTCATTACTGGGAAACCAAGAGTACCTCTGGTTCAAAAAATCTAACTCATCATCATTATTGGTAGCTTCAAGATGGTGATATTTAATACTGTTTTGTCGATGAAATCTCCCAACTACTGATTGTGTACTTTCTTGGCGCAAGGAACTCAATCTCGGCATGACTTTTAATTGGGGAGCAGTTTTTAAAGGAGCAGCACCATCAGAAGCAGAATTGTTTATAACATCCTGGTTATCTTTTAATGTCTGATTCTCTGGCGGACTGTTGTCACTTTTACCGGAATTATTGTCACTGTCAGTTTTAAATAAAGGTTCTTTCAGAGTGATATTCGAGTCAAAAGTAGAAGTTCTCGAGTTACCAACATCTAATGAGGAACTTGTTAACCTTGAAAGCAAAACATGGATATCAGACGAAACAGATTTAAACTCTACTTTTTCTGTTGAAATATTCTTTTCAGGGGATAAAAGTCCAACCATTGCTAAGTTAACATCTGAAGCTGTAGATGGCAATAAACCAGGACTTACATTTTCATGAGTAGTATCCTGATCTGATTGAGTAAAGTCATAGCTACCATCCGGCCTCAGACATCCATCAGCATCCTCGTCATCATCATTTTGTAGGTAATCGTCATACAGGTCACTGTGATCAAGCCTATCTTGATCACTATCATTATTGTCCTTATTAGTGCTATTGGCTTCAGCATCATCATCGTCGTTGTCATCATCACAATCATCATCATCATCATCATCATCATCATCATCATCATCCTCGTACTCATGATGGTCTTCATAATCATCCTCATCTCCAAAATCTCCATTTACTTCATCTAATAAAGATTCATCGTCATCGCTATCTTCAGCGTTGTAAGTCAAATTAACTCTGCTAGCTGTTTGGTCCTTTTTATGAACAAAGCGATAATTAGATTTATGAGTTGAATTCTGAATTGGATTAATCAACTTTTCATGAAAAACCTCGTCATAACTATTATCTTTCTTTCCAGTTTCCATGTTCTCGACAGTATTATCGTTTTCCTCATCACTTGAAAATAGTTTTCTATTAAACAAATCTTCAGTATCGTCTTGAGCATCAAAGTCAACATAATTCATATCATCTTCTAATTCGTTCAATGACTCCATGCCATTCATGTACCCTGAGAATTGTTCTTCATTCAACTTCTGATGAAGCACTAATTGCTCTCTTTGTAGTTGATCATGTGACTTATAGTACTTCATGGATGAATTACGCCCCCCAACAAACGAAAACTTGGACGATTGAGACGAATTATCATCATTTTCATTGTCATTCACTATATCTTTATCAGAGTCTCTTCCACCCAAAGGAATATCCAACAGGCTATTCTTTCTCTTGTCATTGAAGCTTCTAGTGGAATGTTTGCTGGTTGGAATGAGAAGGGATCCCGGCTTGCCAACGTTCTCTGTCGTCTTGAGAGATTCATCTGATTTATGTCCCTTTTTAATAAACACAATAGAGAAATCATCGCTGGATCCACTATCGGACCTGCTCAGAGATGTGAATGGCTTTTCCTGGCGGGTATGTTTAGTCGCAGGAAAAGCCGAGTCCAATGGGCTCTTATGGTCACTATCTAGCACCAATTGAGGAATGCGTCCGCTGGGTCGAGGCGGAGTATCGCTCGGTCTGGTCCCCCATTCGTGTGTCTTTGTCCCAATGATTGTAGGAGACGATACGGTGGAAAATGATAAGTACGATGTTGAGCTCGGCTTGATAGAGCTGAGTTTATAAAGGCCTGTGCTATCTGATGGAGCGTTGCTGTTTGTTTTCTTTGGAGACGCATTCAGAAATGATGCAGAGCTGGCATAGACAGGGGAATTCTGAGCAGAGTCGGTTTCTGAGCCGTGGGACTCAGTCCCAAGCAGGTTCGTCGTGGACACCTTTTGTTTTAGGAAGTTCTTTAGCCGGTTTCTGGACTTCTTGCCTGGCGAAGAGAGCAGACCAAAGCTGGACTGGACAGCTGCCTCGTGCGTCACTGGTTTCTGTGCCAGCCCCGGCGACGTGGCCAGCAGGCTGCTGGGTGCGCCCAGCGTGTTTGGAAACTCGGCGTCAGACGAGTTGCGCCTGTGTGACTTTATGAAGGACCGCATGTCCCCTGGTCTCTGGTGGTGTAAAGGGAATCCCAAATCTCCCTGGTGTTGCAACTGTACGGCCGTGTCGAGCGCCAAACAAGCCCATGAAACTGTCCCTTCTTCTCGTGCACAACCCGGGCTCCTGTTCTCTCCTACTAGCTCCTATGTGTCCCAGTTCCGCCTTCATCACCCTCCACAGGCTCTTCTACAGCCCTCTAGGATGCACTTGCTGGGTCCTTTAAGGGCCTCTTTGATGGCAAGAGTAAATTTGGCGGGGCACGACGCGGGCATGGGCCGTTTCGAGGCGTGTTGCGACAGGGCGAGTGCAACAGGGCTGGTGCAGCCGCAGTAGGGATAAATTATATGACTATTATAGATATAAGCAATATATAAAGGCTAGATATAAAGGGGGACAAAAAGAGAGGGAAATGTGTTATTGGCGGCGGGGCGCCAGCATGAGTAAAGGAGTAGAATCCCGGGATACAGAGAAGAGTATCGAAACCACGATATAATACATTAAGTGGACTATTTGCCAGCCTGTTGCTTCTTGCTGCCTTGCAATTTCTTAGCATCGAGCTGGATCTGGTAACCACCAAGACTCAATCTTTCATTTCTTTCAATGATCTGGTTACACTTGTCACTCAAGTTGAGCACCAACTCTTGCAACTTGGTTGGTTTGCTCTCGGCTTGCACGAATTCGAGGTGGTTTGTGTGTAAGTTGATTAGTGCTTTGATGTCATCCTTGTAGATCATCTTGGACAGGATCGATCTCACCTGGCTCTGCTCCAGCTCAAACAGACTGGACAGTCTGGCGATGGAGCATTTGCTGTATAATGATTTGTTTGCAAAGATGTAGGTTCTGAGGGATTCTATCTGTAACTTGTGTTTCAACATGCTCTTCAACTCTTCAGCATTGCTCAACAAATCCCAGATTTTGACAGAGCTGATTAACTCGTATGATCTGGCCCAGTCAAACTTGGCCAAGGATCTGGCAGCGAGCATGATGTGGTCTCTTGCATTCTCTGGAGGACCATCGAATATCTGTCTTTCATGGTACTCAAGAACTCTTCTGAACGCCTTTGAGGAAGGTTGTCTCTTCTTCGCAGCCTCTGGGTTCTCAGCAAACTGAGGAATCTCGATCAACATGGAAGCAGTATAGAAGGAACACTCCAATAATTCCAAGTTGATGTGCATGTGGAATGGCAACAATCTCTGCTTGTCAACTTGTGTCTGCTGGGACTGGAATCTTTGAGAACCTTGACCTAGCAATTCTCTTTGTCTTGGGGAGGTGGCAATCTCTTGCAATGATTGTTGAGCGTCTGCTATTAAACCGCCTCTGAATGCACTTAAACCTAGTTGAACTAAAGCCCTATTGAACAAAACTTGTAGTTGTGGGTCAGCAGTGTGAATGGTGGATTGCAAATGAGAAAGTAACAACATGTCACGAGCTTTGTAGTATTGGTTGTTGAATGCATAGTAGTAAATGTGGTATAGAACAGCCTTCTTTCTGAACACCGAGTTGGACTGCTTGTATATAATTGAACATAGACGGTCTAACAAACCGTTGGTGTAGTCAACTCCTTGAGCACTAGATTCTGACAACTTGGCATAGACACGAGAGTCTGCATTCTCAGAAATGGACTTCCAAGCTTGAGTCTCGCTGAAGGAGATCAAGCTGGATGGCTTAAAGTAAATGCTATCCAATCTCTTCAAGACAATTCTAGTCAATTGGTTACCCTTGACAGAAGTGAACTCATCATCCTTGATTATTTTCTCAAAGTAAAGTTGAGCTCTGACGATTATGGTGTAAACTGAGGTTTCGTCTCTCAATCTGGAAACGTATTCAGTGGAGTGAGGGTCAATGGCCAACAAATGAGAGGTTAATTCGTCAGCCAATCTTTCAACCAAGGAGGTTAAGGAGCCAATGATTTCAATCTCGCCGTTAGAGTTTGCTTCTGGTTCAACGGAAAGGTCGTCAGTTGGGGTGGCAGTTTCGCTGACAATGTATTGAGGGTCCTTCTCCAAGACATCCAAAAATGCAGAGATGTCTCTCAAAGCCAGCTTCCATTGAGCCAAAGGCATAAAAGTGGCCTTTGCGAACAAGTCGAATCTGACAGGAATCAACAACAAATAGATTGAGATCAATTGGAAGGAAGTGGAGGCAACTTTAACCAACTCTTCCAAGGTTTGGATTTGCTCTGAGTGGTCAACGTTTCTCTTACCTCTTGAATCAATGATGGCACGCAAGACGGTGAAGATGTCTGCGTCTGTGGATTGTGCTTTGCCTGTTTTGGATTCCTCCTCCTCTTCTTCTTCGTCGTCATCGAGTTCGTAAGTGGCTGGGTCCTTTCTGTATGCGTCAACGTCTGACTGGAATTCCTTGATGGACTTCTTGACTCTTTGTCTAACAATGTTCAAGGACTTTGATTCCGATGCGTTCAATTTCTTCTTGGTGTCTTTGTCTTGGAAGTCGGTGATGGCGTCCTCCAAGATGGCCAGCGACTTGATGTACAATCTTGGGACAGGGATGTGGTATTGTGAGTATTTCAAAGCCAGCTTGGTTAGTTTGTCAAACTCGGACGCAATCTTGATCCAGTCCTGCACCATGGAGAAGTTCTCGATCTGGTCCACCAGAGACTCAATCTCGTCCAGGTACTTTTCCTTGGCACTCTTCACCACTCTCTTCTCGTCCTCGTCCGACTCAGAGTCGCTGTCGGAGCCGCCGCCAGACCCCTTCAAGAAGTTGCTCTTCAAGAAGTACGCTGGGCCTCTCGCTTTACCCGAGTCGTACTCGTCGTCAGACTCAGACTCTTCGTCCTCGTCCCACTCCTCCGACTCAGACTCCCCCTCCTCCGACTCAGAGCTCATCTCTTCCTTGTCTGACTCCGATCCTGACTCGCTGCTTGACGACAGCAGCTCTTCGTCCGAAGACAACAACAATTCCTCGTCCGACGACTCGTCCGACTCGTAACTCGCAGCAAAGAATCTCGACATGTCTACTATCTGTGCGCTGCTTCTGCTCTGTTCTGCTCTGCTCTGTTCTTCTCGGCGCTCTCCTGCACTGTCCAATCCTGCTGTGCTGCCTACAGACTCTGCTCTCTCTTCTACCTCCATCCCCCCTCCTATCTCTGCCCCTACCCTTCCACTCTACCAGACACCATCTTTCCACCCACTGATCCTCCGCTGGGCCTTTGCTGAGGGCCTGAGGGGCCAGAAAATTTCTCGCTGAAAAATTTGCTATTGGGGCGCGCACGACGGCGGGCGTGGGCGCGGTGCACAGGTGTGGGTTGGCCGGTGCACGGGCGGGCACGGGCGCCGTTACCCGGCCGCGCGTCGGTCCACGTAAACAACCTCAGGGGCAGTGGGAGTTTGGCAGAGGACAGGGAGTAGGAGAGGGCAATGAAGACACGTTTATGCACGGGGAGAGTGGTGGGAGAGCCATGATAGAGCATTGAGAGAGCATTGGAGAGTCTTGAGACAGCCCTGAGACATCCAAGATGAAGATGCTAACTAAGGTACGTTGCACACTGAGGCACAGAGGCACAGAGACACGCCGATCCATGGCGTGCGCAGGTGTGACGCCACGATAATACTAACACAGACAGCCCCGGATGCCGTAAGGCAGCAGCTACCTACAGTTTGAGTCCAAGTCCTCGAGGGCCAAGGGTATCGCCTTCCACCCAAGAAGACCATGGATCTTGGTGTCCCTACACTCGTCCACGATCCAGTTGTGGGACTACCGTATGGGCACCTTGATCGACAGGTTTGAGGACCACGACGGCCCAGTCAGAGCAGTCGACTTCCACCCGACCCAGCCAATCTTCGTCTCCGGTGGTGACGACTACACAATCAAGGTGTGGTCCTTGCAAACCAGAAAATGCATGTTCACCCTGACAGGCCACTTGGACTACGTCAGAACAGTCTTCTTCCACCACGACCTACCCTGGATCATCTCCTGCTCCGACGACCAAACCATCAGAATCTGGAACTGGCAAAACCGCCAGGAGATTGCCTGCCTAACAGGCCACAACCACTACGTGATGTGCGCAAGATTCCACCCTTCCCAAGATTTGATCGTCTCCGCCTCCTTGGACCAAACGGTCAGAGTCTGGGACATCTCCGGCTTGAGAAAGAAACACTCCGCCCCTCAAGGCGGCATGTTAGGCGGCTCTAACGCTTATGACAGACAGTACGGCCAACAGGTTCCCCAGCAAGACATCTTCGGTAACACCGACGCCGTCGTCAAGTACGTGCTAGAGGGCCACGACAAGGGCGTCAACTGGGCCAGCTTCCACCCAACAATGCCTTTGATCGTCTCCGGAGGTGATGACAGAGTTGTCAAAATCTGGAGAATGAGCGAAAGCAGAGCCTGGGAAATCGATTCCTGTAGAGGCCACACCAACAATGTCTCCTGCGTCTTGTTCCACCCAACAGAAGATTTGATCATCTCAGTCGGTGAAGACAAAACCATCAGAACTTGGGATTTGAACAGCAGAACGCCTGTCAAGCAATTCAAACGTGAAAATGATAGATTCTGGTTGATTGCCGCTCACCCAAGCATGAACCTATTCGGTGTCTGCCATGACTCTGGCGTGATGGTGTTCAAGCTAGACAGAGAAAGACCAGCAAGTGCCATGTTCCAAAATAAGCTTTACTACGTCAACAATGAAAACCAATTGCAATTATTCGACTTTGATAAGAAGCAATCTTCTTTACCAATCTTATCTTTGAAAAAGGTGAGCAAACAATGGAGCAAGATTAAGAGCATTTCATACAACCCAGCTGAAAACTCCATCCTACTTCAATCTGGTGAGAAAGATCAAGGCTCTTACGCATATGTTCCATTACCAAAGGAGATTGTTGGCGCTTTAGATCCAAGTCCAAAGGGTGAGGGAAGAGCCACGGCAGCTTGTTTCATTGCTCGTAACAGATACGTCACTTTCTCTAAATTCACTCATCAATTAGAAGTCAGAGACTTGAATGACAGTGTAACCAAAACTATTACCTTAGATGACACCGTCAATGATATCATTGCCGCTGGTGCAGGTACTGTATTGTTGATGAAGAAGGCCTCTGTCGTCTTGTATGACGTTCAGCAAAAGAAAAACTTGGCCGAAGCTCAAATCAATCAGGCCAAATACGCCACCTGGTCTGCAGATGGTAACTACGTTGCTTTGTTGTCAAAACACACCATTTTGATTGCGAACAAGAAATTGGAGACAGTTATGTCCATGCATGAGACTATCAGAGTTAAGAGTGCTACTTGGGATGACACTGGTGTCTTGCTATACTCCACATTGAACCATATTAAGTATGTCTTGTTGAACGGTGATTCAGGTACCATTAAGACTTTGGAGAACACTATTTACTTGGCTAAGGTTACTGGTAAGATCTGTTACTGTCTAACCAGAACCGGTTCCGTCGAGGCAGTCCAAATTGACCCTACTGAGTACAGATTCAAGAAAGCCTTGGTTAACAAAAACTTTAATGAAGTTTTGAGAATTATCAAGAACTCAAAGCTGGTTGGTCAAAATATCATTGGTTACCTACAAAAATCTGGTTACCCTGAGATTGCTCTTCAATTTGTGGAGGATTCTGAGACTAGATTCGAGTTGGCTATAGAATGTAACAATCTAGAGGTTGCTTTGATGGAAGCAAAGAAATTAAATAAGGCCGTTATTTGGGATAAGTTAGGTAAGGAAGCTTTATCTCAAGGTAACTCTGCTATTGTTGAATTGGTCTATCAACAACTTCAAAAGTTGCAGAAGCTATCATTTTTCTATTTGATTAATGGTGAGCTAGATAAGCTATCTAAGATGGAGCAAATCGCTGAATCTAGAGGTGATTTTTCCTCATTGTTCCAAAACTCCCTGTACCTGAACTCTGTTGAGAAGAAGATCAGTTTGTTTATTGAAGCTGGCCTAACCCCATTGGCTTATGCTACTGCTAAAGCCAACGGTTTGGATGATATTGCAGAGAGTTTGTTAGCTGATTCTGGTTTAAGTACAGATCAAATTGACATTCCAGTTGGTGACTCAGCTTCCGATGTCCCCAAACCAAAAATTTCCAGCAATTCAAACTGGCCACTATCTGATGTTTCATTATCATACTTCGAACAATCCTTGGCTGGTAACTTTGAAAATTTGAATATTGCTGAGCAAGAGACTGATGTGGAACCTAAGGAAATTGCCGACTACGAAGAAGATAATTTGTTTGAGGATGCCGAAGCCTTAGGAGATGATGGTTGGGATTTGGGTGATGAAGACTTGGATGTTGAGTCTGTTGAGGAAATTGAGGAGGAGGTTGCTGAAGACACCACCGCCCTTGCTGGTGAGTTGGGTACCTGGGTTCGTAACTCTAAATGTGCTGCCGGTTACATTGCTGCTGGTGCATTTGAGCCTGCCGCTCAAATGCTAAACAAGCAACTGGGTGTCACTGAATTCGAGCCATTAAGAAAGAGATTTATGGAGGTTTACCAAGCTTCGAAGTTATCTTTCCCAGCTTATGACGGCCTACCCTCTTTACGTACATACATTAGAACGGATCCAACGGAAGATTCTGATAAGCCACTACCTTACATTCCAGGTTACGACACTCTTGAGTCAAAATTACATGAAGCTTTCAAGCTGTTCAAGGGAAACCAACTAGAGGAGGCCATTGTTGTTTTAAGAGACATCATTCATTGTATCATAACTTTGGTTGTTTACTCAAAGGAGGATGAAGACAAATGTAAAGAATTGCTTTCCATCTGTAAGGA
Organism: Ambrosiozyma maleeae (nom. inval.); assembly: GCA_003706635.2. Classification (NCBI taxonomy): domain Eukaryota; kingdom Fungi; phylum Ascomycota; class Pichiomycetes; order Pichiales; family Pichiaceae; genus Ambrosiozyma; species Ambrosiozyma maleeae (nom. inval.). The sequence continues at coordinate 214,771 of PPLV02000019.1, read as the reverse complement.
ATACATTTTGGGTTTGTCTATCGAATTGGCTAGAAGAAGTTTACCAGCTGACGATATTAAGCGTAACTTGGAATTGGCTGCTTATTTCACAAAGGCCAAGTTGCAACCAGCGCATAGAGTGAATGCTCTACAAGTGGCCATGACACAATCATTCAAGCATAAAAACTATGCCACTGCATCATACTTTGCCGGTGAATTCCTCTCTATTATGTCGACTGGCCCAAGAGCCGAACAAGCCAAGAAGGTCAAGGCCAAGTCTGATTCCATTTCCACCGATGCCGTTGAAATTGATTTTGACCCATACGCAGACTTTGAGATTTGTTGTGGTACATTCACTCCAATTTACAAGGGTTCTCCAAAGGTTTCTGAAGCTCTTACTGGTTCCGTGTACCATGCTTCTGAGAAGGGTAAGATTTGTGGCATAACCAAGGTGACATCAATTGGCATACCAGCTTCTGGTCTACGTATCCTGGCATGATGTTTCTGCCTCCTATCTCCGTATATACACAAAATTTTTATACTTTTCATCTTTTTTCATCAACTCTTTGTTATTTTCTACAACTGACGGTTTCCTTCTGTTTTAAAAAACTATAGTCTATTTGTTTCCGTAACTGCTCACTTCTTAGTATTCATCAAAGACGGTATACATATATGTATTATTTCCTTTTCTTGTGAGCTTTTTCTTCATTAATACGAGTGTCGTCCAACTCCCTCTTGAGCAAGAGACGTTTCACTTTTTCATCATACCACAACGTAAACTGTTGAACAAAGAGTTCAGGTTTACCAATAACCACGACCGGGATGGCGCTTTTCACTTTGTTCAGGATACCCTTCAGTTTTTTGTCGGTTTTAGTGTCATGGTCCTGGAGCAAGGCCAAGTGATCACTATAAAATTTAGGTAATTCTGAGATTGACTCCAATTCTGTGTCATCTAATGGCAGCGTATCTTTCATCAAATACCAGCCTATCAACCAGACGACTTTAATGAAATTTGGGAACTTGAAGCGTTCAGGAACTTTAGTCTTGATCTCTATATCGTAGACTTTCAAGTGGTTGTGCAAACTGAACAAATTCAAAAAGTTTCCGCCAATGATCAAAGAATCCTCAGGTGTATACACGGAGTGGATCCAACCTGAGGGTAGTAGTAGCAAGTCTCCTGCTTTTATGTCAATCTTTATGCCGTTGTTAATGTAAGATTCACTGACTCCACTGTTCCGCATTTTAACGATTTCCCTGTTAGTAAGGTCATCGATCATGTCACCAAACCAAATAGCATTCTGATCGTCAGAAAGACACCATTTTTCGTATTTTGACAAGTTTCTCTCTGTTGGTGGAAACATTAGAAATTGCTTTTTTCCTTGGATCAGGGAATAGTAGACCGAGGTGCCACCAAAATCTATGTGGAAGTCTGTGAAACAGTTCTTCACAGACATAAGCACGTATTTTGTAACTTTTGGTTTCTCAATATCCTTTTCCGCAAGCTCGTTCTTGGCTATCGACTCGAATAGTCTGTTCACAATGTCTATTTTGAGAACCACTTTCGGCAAGTCTACCAGATCCGATAGTCCAGTCTGTGAAAATTCCAAGCTTATCACGTTCAAGATCTTGTCCCTGTCCTGTGGGCTCAGCTTGAAGTACTCTGACCATTTGGCCATGTTCCAATTTGGCGAGTTATTCTGCGACTGCACGTCCATTACAGGCACCTTATGGTCTGGGCCTATCAATTGGCACAGCTCGTCCATGTTTAGCTTTGGGAATCTCAGCGAGAGCTCCATTTTGTCGTTGTACCCGGCCATGGCTGGGTTGCAGTCCGGCACCAATATCGGTTTTTTCAACCGTGTTTGCTTGATTATGCGCATTAGATCTTCATCTGTGAAGGTGGCACCGTTTGCAACTGCGTCTCGCTCCGCGTCCACCAGGTATATCAGGTTCTCCATCTTGTCGTCGTTCTCAAACCTGTCAAAGCTGTCAATGTGAGGGTGCTTGTCGATCTCCCGAAGGTCCACGCCGTCGTTCAATGCCACATAGTCAATTCGCTTGTGCTGTCTGCCCGACTTGCGCTTCAGCACAGACGGTCCGTGTGTCTCGCTGCAGCCCCCGCAGTGGAACTGCGACAGCTCCTTGATCTGTGTTGGCGTCAGCTTCTGGCACCTCGAGTGGAACCACCTGCTACACACCTCGCACTGCACCCACACGATCGACGCAGACTCCCACGCCCCGTCCTGCGCCTTGTGGCACAACCCGCATGTATCTCTCTGCATCCCCATTCTACCCATCCGGTCTTCGCTCCCTTCTCTCCCCACCACTACCCATCTCTTGCCCCATACCACCCTCCATCTCTTCGTCTAGGGTCTTAAACATGTTGCCCGAGGGGCCTCCGCCGCCGCCGGTGCACGGGTGCACATCAGCAGGACGTGCGCCACACACTGCTCAATGCGGCAGCGACAATTTTCGCCCCGATTTTCATGCTGGAAGGACAAGCACAAGAAACAGGACGTAAGGTGGTTAAAGGGAGGAGGAGAGCCGTGAGCAATGGAGGAGACAGAGGAGTAGCAGAGGCGCAACAGAGCATTCTAGAAAGCAAAATGAACACACCAGGCATGAGAGCGTTTTCGACGGTGGCACGAGTGCTGGCTGCGTCTTCTAAGACGGGCAAGGGAGCAGCATCTTCGACAGCATCTTTGGCATCAGCCTTCTCGAGCTTGAAGGAGCAGCAGGAGCAGATCCAGTCGCAGCTGGAGAAGCAGAGATCGCAGGCCGTGGCGCCAGTGTTTGTTCCGCAGTTCAGCAACCAGACGACATACGACCCGTTTGACTTTTCGATAGCGTCCATCAGATACAAGAAGAAGATTGACGGGCTGAACCACGCCAAGTTCATGCAGAACTCCTCGTTCAACTCGCCAGAGATCAACCCGGGAGACTTCTTCTGCCTGCCACACCTGCTGTCCAAGTACCTGTCCACGTCGGGCCAGATCCTGCACGGCTCGGTCACTGGACTAAAGCCAACCAAGCAAAAACAGATGGCCAAGGCCATCAAGAGATCCAGAGCCTTTGGATACTTGTCGCCTGTCGCCAAGGACGTGTCTTTTGCTCCAAAGAGAGGCAAGGCATTGTGATGCTGCCTGATGCCTCCAGCAGAGCCGTACTCTACAACTCCTCACACCCTGTATATATACATATATGAAAAAACCAATATATCGTGTTGATAGCGTAACTAGAAAATAATACCAATACTAATAGTAATACTAAAGTAGACAGCATGGCGCCGGCTGCAGCCGTGTCGTTCATGCTAGCATCTTTGCGTCCACGCCAATCCATCTTAAATAGACGCTCGTTCCTTCTCCATACACACTCTTCAATCTAATGTCACCATCAAATAGCCTGTTGTACGTCAAACTCAATGGCAAACCATATCCCATACCGGCTATAATGTTGGCTGAATTTCCACCTGTGTTATTTAAAGTCTTGTAGGACTCCTCCTCTTCAGAATGGTTATCAAAGGTGGTAAACGAATATTCAAATAGCTTGTCTAGAATCTCTGGTCTGACGCCCTTGCCCTTGTCGGTGATTCTAACTTCCAATTTGTACAATTGAGAATGGGGGTTGTTCAAGTCTGGCCTATTCACAACAATCAAAGCCTCAACTGCCGATTTCACCTTGTTCTCAATATGTGCTCTTGTTGAGTTTTTCAATATTTCATTGAAGACGTACTCGATGTGAGCCGACACGTATGGAAAAATAATAGGCTCGTATGCCTCATAATCACCGATATCATTTATACGTTGCACTGTTCTCGAGTTGTCAGCCTCAATGATTATAGCTGTCACTTTCAATTTGATGCGTTCATCGTATTTCAAGGCAGCCATGTCGTTGACAAAATTAAACGACCTGTTCATCAATTCTAGAATATTGATTTTCTTATCAATGATTCCAATGCTATCCAGCTTTTCAAAATCAGTGTGGATGTTCTTTGTGCTCAACTGTTGTGTTAGCTTCATGTGATGTTGTGATAGCAGTCTCATCAAGATTCTCTCTCTTAAGTGGGCGTTCAAGAACTCCTTTTCGTTTACCAAGTTCATTCCTGACACCTCTTCAAATCCTTGTGATAGAAAAGTTAAATTATCAGTATGCAAGTCAATGATCTTCTCCAGAACCTGAATGAAGTTCTCGTTCTGCGGGAGGGTCTCGATCCGGAAATTGTCAATGTATCCTGTATCATCGTACCGGTTGATATCCACCACCGAGTCCTCGTTGTGCTGGCACACGAATTCAAGCAGGATCTGGAGGGTGTCCAAGTAACTCCCGTAGATGGTGGCCATCTTTGGATTCAACATCACAATGTAAGGCAAGTCCATAAACCTTTTCAATCTCTTTCCAACCAAGACAAAGAGGTCCTGCAGGGTCTCATTGGCGCTCTCAATTAGCATAGCTGACTTGTCGCTGTCCTTTGTATGAAACTGAAGCAAGTCACTCAACGAAACCGTGGGCAACGCTCTCTCGGCGAGTCTCTGGATTAGACGCTCAACTGACACTCTGAGCATGTGCTGTCTTCGGATGATACTGTTCTGTTCTTCCTGTGTCTGTGCTGGTGTCTGTGTCTCTAGCACGTTCTTGTGCACCTGCTGTTGCGCACGCTGCAGCGTGTGCACGTTGCGACGGGCCCCTGTGGGGTATCGTATCAGGGTTGCTCTTGTCCCCGGCACGCATCTGCAAGCGTACCGGGTGTTCTGCCCAGCCAGACAGCGCAGCATCCTCTGTGAGTTAAACATGTAGTGATGCCAGTACGTGCTCCGGGCTCAACACAGGTCAACACAGGGCCTCACACCACACCATCTGGCCAGTCCCAACCCCAACGTTTATGTGTCCCCTTTTATCCCTCTGGCTTTTAAGATGAGTCAACTTTGGGGCGAAAAGGGCAGCGCTCGCGCAGCCCTGGCGCTCAACGGGGACGGGGTAGGGAGATGGAGGGAGATGAGATAGTGGAGAGGGAGGGTAGGGGAGAGGGAGGGTAGGGGAAAGGGAAGGTAAGAGAGAAGAGAGTAAGGGAGGAGAGGAAGGGAGGAGAGGAAGGGAGAGTAAGAGAGAAGAGAGTAAGGGAGGAGAGGAAGGGAGGGTAGGGGAAAGGGAAGGTAAGAGAGAAGAGAGTAAGGGAGGAGAGGAAGGGAGGGAGGGTAGGGGAGAGAGAAGGAGGGCAAGAGATATAGGGAGAAGAGTGAGAGAGTAGAGAGAGTAAGACGAGCTTGGGAGAAAGGTAAAGGACTAGAGCAGGGAGAGGGAGATGGGATAGTAAATACAGTAGAGGAGGGTAGGAGAGTAGGAGATATTAAAGGAGGGGAAGAGTAGAGTAAATGACTACGGGTGGGTAGTGTAAGGAAGAGTCATGGGATAAGGAATAAATCAAGAGATACTAAATGCATAATCCACAGGCATGGCATACGTTACGGTCAGGTACTAGAGTATGGCATAGGCACTCCCCTATCCCCAGCGTTCAGTGCACCATCAAGAAGACAGCACAAATACGTCTTGAGCCTGGCTGTAGGCATCACCTCGTTAGATGGTATCACTCCATCACCGTTACTCGATTGGATGATACCCAGATCGCCCAGACTCCAGCTTCTCCAGTACACGTAGTATAAATAAGGCTTGTGGCTTTTATTAGCAAATCGGTATATAGGGAATAAATATATGACATAGAATAACAACATGGGTGAATTGAACTTGGTGGGATTCTAACATGGTAAAATTGAATGCATTCGATCAGCCTGGCTAAATTCAAATAACACCACTGGCCTGCTCAGTTGTGCTTTTGTGATAGTTTAGGCCTGCCCAAGTATGGCTCACTGTGGCCGCCATTGGCATTTGAAACTCGTCTAGGCGGTGGTGGTGGAGGCTTTAATTTGCGACGTCCACTAGAGTCCGTGGACGTGGATGAAACCATAGAGTTCAATGACAGCTGCGAGTCGGAATGCTTGATCTCTAACACTTGTGAATCAACTGAGCTCGCCCTTGACGAGCGAGACACAGGCTCACCTCCATATATCAATGGAAACTTGGCGTTCGGTACATTGGACAAACCTCCAGTGGTGCCATTGCCATAAATCGTATCACTCTTTACACGTGAAATCGCATCGTTACTATGGCTGTTGGTATGTCTGACGCTCACATTAGGGATTTTAGAATCACCATCACCACTGAGATGCCTTTGATGCCTGTCATTTCGACTCTCCAGTGTTGTCGAAACGTTTGGCTGCGAAAGCGAAGCTGTGGGATTCATCATGAGTTGTGAGACCGGCTCTGTATGGGTTACTCTTGGCAAAGTTGTCTTCTTCTTCTGCCGTTTTTGAAAGACATCCAAACACAAACATCTTCTGGCCAACCTTTTAGTCGCTCCTGACGCCAGCTCCGTAGTATCTAAGTACTTCAACACCTCCTCAATGTTGTCCATCTTATACTTCTCATCTTTCAAATGAGAAAATAATAACATTGGACACAAGACTCTTAAAAACGCATTCAACAGGGGTTCGTCTTTCTGCAATGACAAATTGAAAAGCTCCCTGATAATTATATCCACAATCACCTTCAGATCGTTGATATAGATCCATTGGCACGTGTTAGAGGTTGTAAAGATGAGATAGAGCGATTTCAGCATCAGTATACGGAATAACGGGTCCACCTCTCTATTAAAGTTCATGATTAGCGTCTCAATAAACGACTGGAATCTTGAATTCTCCTCATTCATTAATTTAAACACCAGATTTTCCACTTTATCCTGCAAAGGTGTCTCCTTATGTTGGTGATTGCACACCATGAACTGTTCATTCAGCACTAGCAATAGCTTGAATCTCAGGAAGTTTAATGGGTCTTCTTCTCTTGATAAAGGCTTTAAGTTCTTGAACATCCAAGACACAAAGTCGCAATCCAGCTTGGCCAATTCCTCCTCACCAAACTCGTTGTCTTTGCATATTTCAAAAAAGAGCTCCAAGTATTTGATATAGCTCATAAAGTATGGATCGTCACCCTCTGGCGTGTTTTGAGATATAAGCACGTAGTTACGAAACACAGCAGAGAAGGTTTCAAACCCATTAAATTCTTTTAATATTATCTGCATCGGCTCCTTAAAGTCCTCATAACTCACAAACAGAATCCAGCCCACAATCTTGATGAGCTTTTCGTTTTCTTCAATCGTGGATTCAACCTGGTCCTTGGTATCCTGGCTCATACGAGACAGGTCCAAACAGAGATTTGTAGACGTCGACTGCACTATATAATTCAACAACGAGAGCATCTTCCTCACGCAAAATATGAGGTTATCGGTGTAGTTCCTGTAATGCACGATATATTTGGCTGTTTCGTGGTAGAATTCAGACTCGTCGGCGGCAAACCCCACCATCTGGTCACAGTAGTTGGATATGAGTGTGATGTAGCTGACGAGAAGCGTGTTGATTTCCGCCTCGGTGCATGGCTCCAGCTCATCCCCTGGCCCGTGCTCCTCCTCACCAGCCGCCTCCTCTTTGGCATCTGTGTCGTCAATACTGAACTCGTGCAGTTGCTTGAAGCATTTTGTGAAGTAGTGTCCCGTCGTCTGGTTGTAGTACACTTTTGTGTATAGCAAGTCGTTTGCCAGCTCCCAAAACCTTTCCTTGGAGATATTGGGCTCATACGGCAGCTCCACTCTTGGTGCTTCTGTCTCCGACATGCCCTGCAGTTCTATCCTGCCCGTGCAAGCTGTCTGCTGTGCTGCTCCTGGTGCTGTTTATCGGTCTCCTGCAAGTGCTCTCTCTCTAGCACCGTATACCATGCGGCCACACAACCCAAGCCCAACAATAACACAACTGCTCACACCAATCCCTCTGCCGTGTCTCACCAACTCTATCTGGCCTGATCCTTGCTCTCTGCTCACTAACACCAGCAACATACTGCTATACGCTCGCTGCCCATGTTGACCCGGCCTGGCCTGTTTGTTTTAAGCCTGCGCGTGTCGTTTAATCACAGGGCCCATTTCTCTAACCAGGTGGTGAAGAAGGTGGGCTCAAGCCTGTGGAGGAAGCGTGAAGGCCAGATGGGTGTGCATGTTGCAGGGGGCTAGGTAGTAGGCGGTGAGAATAGGACGTGATGTACGGGCTATCAGAGGTGAGTATGAGTGTACTGAGGCGGGATTGAGCGGGGATTACTAACACGGATGGAGTTGTGGCTACGGCGCAATGGCAGGTTCAGGTTTACGAGCTGGAGCAAGAGGCAGAGAAGGCGACGCTAAAAAGAGACCTCGGCAAGGCTGTTATGTACCATAGACAGTCGATGGAGAGAGTGGAGCAAGTGATGGGCAAATTGAAGGAGCAGGGCAACAGCGGGCTGAACTCGCTGGAGGCGCTGGCGACGCTCAGGCAGCAGATAGCTACCAGGGTGGACCAGCTCAATCGGCTGCAGGCATACAGAGAACAGCAGGCGCAGCTGAAGCTTCAGCAACAGCGGCAGCAGACGCAGCAGCACACTAATGCCATTAAACATGCAAGCCCCACGCTACACGAAGAGGGCGCTCCGCTGGATGGCAGCAATGCCCACTACAAGCTCAACAAGCTAGTATCAAGGATAAGGCTAGCCTTGCTCAAGAATCTCAATGTCTCCACAACTTCAACTACGACAGGAAGCAGCATTTCCGGTAGCTCAAAATTGAAGTTCATCGAACACGAGAAGATCAATGAACTGGAACATCAGTTGCAGTTGCTTAATTTCAAAGAAAAGTCATCAAAGAAGTCGGAAGCACTAAATGATTTGAAACTTAAAAGTGAGCTACTGAATAATTTGAGTTTGGTTTATTACTCTGAGTTGTTGGCCAACCGAGAGTTTGTCAAGGAGTTGCTCAAGTCGCTGATGGAGATAAGAGAAGACAGCCAGAACGACACGCCAGTCGTTGGGGACTCCGACAGCGAGCCAAGCTCGGCGGATGGCGCTATGGATCTCCACCAAGTTGAACATTTGCAGAGTATCATTGAACAACAGCAGCTCAAGATATCAAGTCTTGAAAGAGATAAAATTGTGTTGGAAAATCAAATAGTCAAGTTGAAGGAAAGATGGAATGGGTTGGTTGAAAGCGCAAGGCGCCGCAGAGAGCAGGGTACATTAAAGGATGAGTGAAGTGTATATACAATCCACAAGCATTAGCACTTATATCGTGGTCACAGGAGGGAAAAGATATATTTATCTATTTATTTAATTATTCAGTTATCTAATTATTTAGCTTTGGCATACATCATCTCGTCCTTGTTTATCAAGTGTTCAATGGTTTCGATATCAGATAGCAGCAAATCAATTGAATGACTCCATTCATTTAGTAATTCATTTTCTGATTTTGGCTTAATGAAGTTAACAACCTTTGCAGGTCTGTCGATCTTGGCATAGATGGTACCATCGTTAACCAATTCAATGATCGTGGATTCCACTTGTGGCTGGTCTAATTGTAGTAACTCGCAGAGCCTTTCTAGTCTGATCAAAGAATAGTAGGCAGAAATGACCCTCAAATTGTACTCGATAATTCTTTTCTTTAAGGATTGGTAATGCAACTTACCCTTCTCTGTGGTCTGGTTAAAAGCCTCTTCTTTGAACAGCTTATCACTATAGTTGGTCTCGAACAGACTCCAATTTATCAATTCCTTTGTCGTGAAAGTTCTAACCAAGTTCTTTTCAGTTTCCAGCTTCTCTAAGTTCTTGTCTGTTTGAACCTTGGATATTAAATCATTTTGCAAGTTGGAGTATGGCGCTAGAATGCAGTAGTAGACAACCTGTTTTAGAATCTCTAGACATGTTTGCTTTTCACCCTGGATTTTTGGGATCTCATAGATGGACAAGTAATACTTCACGATATTAATGTAATCATCTTCATTCAAGGCAATGGCAATCATCAATTCGTAATATTCCTGTTTTTGTGCAGCAAGCTTGTTCAATGATCTAGGTATGATCTTTCTAGACAAGATCTTTGAGAATTGGTAATCGCCTTTCAAATTACACAACGTCATCTGCTTCAAAATGAACTCAATCTTCTCTTCCAGCTCCATGGAGCCGTACGTCTCCACCTGCAACTCGCACAAGATCTCCGTGGCCCTGTCCAAATCCTTCTTCACGTCTAGTAGGATATCACTCAAGATCCTGGTGACCCTGGCCCTCTCGATTTCCACAAAGATCTTGTTCTCCGTAACGGTTCTGATGGTCTCGATCGTGGCCATCTTCACGTCTGTGTCCGACACCTCATCCAAGTGCGTCATGGCCTGCTGGATCATCACTTGCACCGAGCTCTTGAGCTGCCCGTGCTTCTTCGAGAGCAGCGTCATCTGTTCCTCCAGCAGCGCCCAGTCCTTCTGCGCCGCCAACGTGTCAACCAGCTTCACCATGATTCTCTTCGACGATTCCAGGTCCGACGCCTGTCTCGTCTGCTTCTCCAACAGGAGAAGCTTCTCCAGCGCCGACTTGTAGTCCTCCTTGGCTAGCAAGTCAATCTGTGGGAACTGTTCATCTAGAGTCTCCGTGAAATCCTTTTCTGCCTTCAATGGCGCTTCTCTCGACATCCTGCCTAGCTGTATCTGCTACTGTCCACTGTCCGCTCTCACTCTCGGCTCTCTACCTTTCTCCACGTGTCCCTGCCTCCCCGTGTACTGCTCTCTTCTGCTCCTTCAAGCCCTTCTTCTGTTGCCTTTTGCCACTCGAGGCCTCTTTTTCGGCGCTGTCCTTTGCCGGTTCACCCGTGCACCGGCATGGAAGGCCATTTGAGGAACACGGAGAGCCTAGAGAGGCCTAGAGAGGTGTAGAGAGGCAGTGATGGGGCAGTGATGGGTTGGTGGGTAGAGATAGAGATGATAGAGAGATTGTAGAGGTTGTGGAGAGACTCAGAGAGATTATAGAGCACTCGTAGAGGAATTTACAGAGAGATTATAGAGCACTCGTAGAGGAATCTACAGAGAGACTCATAGAGACACCCAGAGAGACACTCATAGAGACACCCAGAGAGACATCTACAGAGAGACTCATAGAGACACCAAGAGAGCCTGATAGGGCATTCATAGAGACACCCACAGACACCCACAGAAGATCCCTCGCAGCGTCTTGCCTATACTCACAACAGCCCCAGCCTACCAAAGATGGACGCAACAACAACGTTTGCCTCAAAGTCCGTGAACTCGTCGGATAACTTGAACTGGGTCTTCCTTATCGACTGGGTGATTGCGCTCATGGCTGCACTCACGATATTGTTCTACTTCAATAGAGCGGTGGCAGTGCTGATATCGTACACGCTGAAGCTCGTACTGTGGAAGCGGTACAAGGTCCGAGTGAAACTGCAGTCTTTCAAGGTTTCCTACTTGGGCGGCAGAATCTTCTTCAAGAACTTGGTGATCATCACAGAAAATGAAATGGTGATGATAAATCAGGGATGGTTCACCTGGAGGTACTGGCTACGGCTCACTAGAAAGATAGGAATGCTGGCAGAGGAGGTGTCCGAGCTCGACACCCAGAAGAACGAAAAGCTACCCTCTCGGTTCCTACTGGAGGCTTACGGTCTCGAGATCTTTGCTTATAATCGTACCTACATATACGACAACATACTCGAAACTCTCGGCACGGACCCCAGAAATGAAGACAGTGCACAGCACGACAAAGAGCAAGGCGATTTCGCCAGACACAGAAAACAACAGTCCTCCTCAGATGTGTCCACAAACGATACACACACACTCAACGCCTCCCCAGAACCACAGTCCACAGACAGAGAATTGCAGTCCATAAAAGGCTTTTCGAAAATACTGAAGCTACTGCCCATATCGGTGATTATCAAAAAGGGATCCTTGATCATAGGTAATGAGACGGCTCCTTCACTTGTGATAGCATCATACACAAAGTTAGAAGGGTCTATCGATGCTCATCACGCACTATCCAAGCTCGACTACTATAGAACAGTCTATAACATGAAGGCTTCCTCTTTTCAAGTTTATTTAAAGCCAAACATTTCTTACAAGAACCCCAAGACGGTATCTGATGAGTTCTCACTATCAAAGCCAAGAAACAAATTCACCTCTTTCTTGAAAAGATTCTTTAGATTGTCCAAACTGAGTGCAAGAAAATTCAAGAATGCACAAAGCTTTGAAACCTTGGGACCAATGGATCACTTCTATCATAACTATGAATCCAACCCAGAGGAATACTGGCCTGGTTTAGAAAGATATTTGACTTCAACTTCTAGCCGTTTTTTGGAAACAGCACAGACTGAACTCCAAGTAAGGCATGACCTGGTTGGTGTGGAAAAAGTTGAATATGCAAGATATACACATATTCTGGACTCCGACGAAACTGAAATAACATACTATTACGATAACCTGGGTCTCGTACCCAAGATTTCCGAATCTCATAGTTTTCCTGGACCAGGCCCGGATATAGGAAATGGCGATGAAGCGCCAAAGACTGGCGTTGATATAGTCTTATCAGGCGCAAAAATACATTATGGGCCATGGGCAGAAAGAGAAAGGGGACCGCTACATAGAATATTGTACCCAAGTGTTAGCAGAGATGCAAAACCTTTTGTCAAATTGAATCCAGGCTCTCGAAGAGAGTATACTGGCTTCAGCATATACATTGAGATTTTAGATGAGGCGGTCGTTAAAATCCCGTTTAGAGAGGAGAGTAAAGATGATTTATTTCACCAGGCAAGCATGGGAGGTCCAAGAACTTTTGGATGGTTTGAACTTAAGCTGGACTCGGGTTCCACAATAAATGCTATTAATTCTTACATTCCAACAGCAGAAAATGGCTGGGAAAACACCTTACTGTTAGACTTCAAAAAGCCAGAAATTTCATCTAGTGTTAACCATGATTTGTTTTTTAGAGCTGAGAGACATCAAGTTGATGCATCTGTTGGATACCCCTTGGAATGGAATGGTAAAGCGGAGTGGTATTACAAAAATAAATCAACCAATGCAGAGTTATATTTGCTAAGGGAACATGTGAGTTTATTTGTTGATATGTTCGGTGATTTCAGTTCCGGTGAACCTGTTCCATATCAGTATTTTCGCCCTATGAATTACTTCATCAACTGGGAGCTTGAGAATTACTCTCTATTCTTCAACTTGAATCAAAAAAACATAATTAATAACCCCTTGGACATGAGCGATAATTTATATTTGGTGTTCAGTGGTGATTCGTTGAATCTAGATGTGAATATTCCAATGGAAACAGTTTACAGAAAGTCTGTCACTATAGACTATAAGCTTTGGACTCCCAAAGTGGTTCTTTCTTTGATCCCACCTTCATGGAGTACTTTGCATAATTTCATGCAAGACAGAGACATCGGAGTCATGAATAATTTTGTTTTGGATGGCTCTTACACTTATTTCAGTGCTGTCGAAATTGACTCTATAGACACGATCGTCATTGACTGTACTTGTGATAATACCGCTCTAAAATGCTATGGGTTTGTGCTGCGCAATGTTTTGATATTGAAGGAGAATTACTTTGGCTCTGATGTTCATTTCCATACGCTTAATGAGTTCATGGATAATTTCAATGAGGCTGATTATACAGGAACCCCAGAGATAGATACAAATGTTTCATCACACAACAAAAACAAAAATGAGACAGATTTATTCATGAGCTTCTGTATTAAGAGTGCTTGTATCATTTTACCACGTCACATATACGATTGTGAGACATATTTAACTCTTGAGTCGGAGACTTTGGATATTGATCTCAGATTCAACAACTACTATATGGACTTACAAGTTGACTTCTCTGAAGTTAAAAGTGTCATGGCTGAGAATTGTGACGAGTCCACAATTTTCGATGACGTTTTCAGTGGTGAAGGTTCTACGTCGCAGATGTCGATTGATGGTTTGTCAATTCACGGTCATAGAATGTTTGGGTTACCGCCTTCTGAGCCAACTTATTACTGTAGATGGAGATTTGACACTGGATCAGTTGATATTGACTCTCACCCACGCTTTTTGGATACCTTATTGAATGCGTGTTCATCACTCGCAGTTGGTTACACTGATAGTGAAAACTCTTTAGGAATTCCCGAACTTGTTGTCTCTGATATTGTCAATTTGTCATTTGTTTGCCCTGCAATAAACATTAAAATGCACAATTTAGACTATAAACTTGAAATCGCCCTACAGAAGTTTGTTCTCAATCTTTCAGATCAAGCTAACACCAAATTCAATAGCCGATTGAACCTGAAAATAAGTGATATCAATATTATTGCATTCAAAGATGCGGCTAAGGTTTTGGATGTAACGACATCTCTTTATCTCACGGATTTTGTTCAAAAGAAAGGAGGCTTTCAAAAAAGATTGGAGCAGCTTCGACATATTGGTCTCAATGATGCTCCTTTTCATAGATCTCCATTTCTCTTACCTCAAAATAAGAGAAATAAGAGATATAATATCCAATATAGAAGCATCATTCCGTCAATTCCTTTGCCAGACGTCCCTGAACCTTTGAATGCTAGTACGGCAGATATGCTAATCAAAACTTTTCCACTCGAGATTCAGGAACAATTGGAGTTGGGTTCAGCGGATCCCAATATACTTGATGCAAATGTGGACAATAATCCATCCAATGACTATAAACCTGCCTACGTTGAACTCAGTGACCTAGATCCTGATTGTGAATATGACAATTTAGTTGTCTGCTTTGGCGATTTGACTGTCTTTATCTCACCCTTCCTAGCCCCACTTTTGGTTGATGTGGTTACTGATTTTGCCTATTTCACTTTGGAGAATGTTGTAGACTCCATGCAGAAGGACATTTTATCATTTTTACTTTTTGTGAAACGCTCAGAAGAACTGAAAATGAAAATTGTGGTCCCATCTGTTAGTTTCAAGGTGTCAGAAAAGGTTGATTCTGACATACAGGTTAATGTTGAACTGCTAGGTCTATCCTTGTCCATGTTAAGCAAAAAGCAGATAGACACTAGTGAAGAGCTTGATTTGTCAGTTGATGTGACACAGATGGATATTGGATTGTCAAGAGACAATAAACATGCTATTCTTATCGTTTTATCCCATTTGAAAGTCATGATGGATCAAACTGACATGAGGAACATAAAATTTGATCAAGAAGATATGTCTTTGTACTTTGATCCTGGGGCTATTAATTGGGCCACTGACTTTGGGTTATCGTTCAGAAATATCGTTCAGGATTCTATTGATAAATTTAATTTTGCAATGGACAGCAGATTGAAATCTAGAATTGAAGCGTTATACTTATTGTCTGCTGCAGGTGTTGACCACGGTATTCGGCATGATCCTTCGTGTATTACCAAACCGTCGTATGTGACACGTTTTGCACATAAGCATCTCAGGTTGAATAACAGTTGGAAAATTATAACCAGGTTGAGACACATTATGCAAAGTTTGCCTCCTGAATGGAAGATTAAGAAAAATGGATTGTTTGCTTCTCGTGAGTGGGAGGCTCCAATTGATGCCAGTCACAGGGTTTTTGATGTCTTCCTGAACTGGAGAAAGTGGGAATTTGAAAGAATGGAGAGCAGTTACATTTTAAAGAGCGTTTTTGACTCAAAGAAAGAAGATGTGATTATACCAACTAGTTTTGATGTTTTCTTAAGAAACGTTGGGCTAGATATTGGACCTGTGCGTGATATGGTTGTTTTAAAAGACATCAATATTTCAATATCCCCCGTTGTTCCGTCAGAAGACCTAAAGCAGACTGCTCACCAATTGATAAGCGAGCCTATCAATGAATGCACAGATATAAATGTCAAGGTTGAATCCTTCTCTTTAAATTTAAAATACTTATCTGAAAAGCTGATTGACATAATAGAAATTTCAAAGAACCTTAAGGGCTTTAGTGAGAGAATTAAATCCAAGGAGAAAAGCAAGCAAGGCAATTCACTAGAAACGAAGGAGAACACTCTAGCATGCGATAAAAACCCAGTTCCTCATTTGTATTCATTCAACGTGATGTTAAATAAATTTGACAATTCTCTTGGAATTGAAACTGCTTGTTTAAACTGGTCAGGTGAAAAGCTTATGGTTACATCATTACTAATAACAGACGGTGATACCACACCATTCACCTTATCATTTTCTACACAAAAGTTTCTCTCCAGTCTTAAAGTTGAACGGTTTCCCCTATTTGATATTGCATTTCAAAATCACAAAATCACCATTGTTAACTCGGGAGACATTCTATCGAGCGACAAGTTTGTTGATATGACTTGTGAATATTTTAAGGTTTCCTCCGTACAAGGAACAGGAATTCTTTTATATTCTATTGATAAACTCATCAATCATGAATATCATTTGCTCAAACCCTTAATTGATTTATTTAGAGAAACTCTAGAACAAGATACGTCAAATTTGATTACACCTACAGTACCTGAGCCAAAAAACTATGCAATACCACTGGATATATTTGAAAAGTTGCCATTTGCCACTATCTGTGATATCAAGTGTGTCAAATTTGAACTTCAGCTCGATATATTAACACCGTTACTTTACTCGGCAGAACTTCACGACTATTTGGTTAATATTCGAGTCAATAAAGCAGGCGCCATTGGATTGATAAGCTGGTCAAGAATAAATAGCACTCTGCATTCAAATGGAAGACGGGAAAAGATGCAATACGGACATGCATCTGCAGATAGATTTCAACTTTCCTGGGGTATAAAACCGGCAGGCACAAGATATGATGTGTTTTTGCAGGTGCACAGTGAGCACTCAAGATTGAATTGCTCGGAGATAGATGCGGTCCAGTTTATCAAGCGTCTGCATTCTGACTCTGCTGTTGTAGAACAAAGTATTGCCAAACTTTCATCCAAAATAAATGAGATCAAGAAGCGATTCGGGACAGATCTTCAGAAAAGAGATGATGAGAGCAAGAACTCATCAAAAAGACTCAACTGGGATAAATATTTTAGTGTTCATGTCACTCTTACTGTTGGAATTATTGGATTTATTGTTCGTATCAATAATAATCAGCTTGTTATTGATTCTTCAAGGGTTCGTATTGATCTCCATTCGTATAATAAGCGGCTGAATATCACAAAGCCTCATGGGCAACTTGAATTTCCATCTACCAAGGTGACTTTTGCATTGAATGGTCCGCACTCGTCAAAGTTCACTATGTTTGATATTCATTGCAAGCTTAGTGTGCTGGACTCCAGGGATACCAAGTCAGATAAAATGACACACATTGAGCTTGTCAGCGATTTTTGCCGATTTGCATTGAATCCATATTTTGCAAATGAGTTGATTGAGGCCTTTTTTGAGGTTTCTAATGCTATGTCCTTGTTTAACAGCTCTTACTCTGATAGAGATACTGATAATCCAGCTAAGTCTGAAGCCAATGCTTCAGAAAACTCTTTTATTGATTGCATACGAAACATGCTCTCCGTTAGAATTATTTCAAGGAACCTGTGCATGGGTTGGATTTTCCCAAAGCAAGATACGGCTTATAGAATCCAGCCCTTGTTGCCAGGTTTAATATTAGGCTTTGAGCAGGCTGAGATTGTCTATTCGAACAATGCCGGTAAGGTTTTGATGTCACATATGTACCTATCCGGTGCGCATGGAGATTCACCACTCAACTTCTACTCAACAAGCAGCGAGCGTGACGCTAGAAACCGTGCATTCTTTCCTAAGTTTGAACTCTTCTATTACACCTACCCTAAGCGGAAAGGAGGTAATGCACATAAGGCTCGTGTTCAAGGAGACACCGTTGACTTCCAACTAGAAACCAATATCTTTTTGATCTCTGAACCTTTAAAGAACTCTATTATTGCAGTTCAAGAAAAGTGGGATAGTGTTTCATCCCAGTTTTCAAAGCCTCAAAAGTCCCCCGAATCATCAACAGGTGATGGTTCATTGTTCTTTGACAGTATTCCAGAAAGTTTTAAATCAATGTCTTGTATGTTGAGCTTTAATGGTGCATCGTTTTATGTTAGAAACCCGCACTTAGTTATCAACAATGTTGTACCTTCACTGAGCTTGGCTGCTCCTTCTTTCCAGGCGGCTATTCAATATTCTAGGGCTAAGGGCTTGTCGGGACTAAAGAAGCATCTGGTTTCCATTGAGGTATTGACTTCTAGTACCGATAATAGATTAACCTCATCATCGGTGGTTGTTATCCATGATCTCATCAAAGGAGTCAAGGATTTCATGAAGACGTCACAGGAAAGCAACAAAAAGGTGACCGCAATAAAGCAATACGCCTCTGAGGATAAACAGAGGTCGATTAACTTTGATGGAGTGTTTGAAAAGGTTAGGTTTAACTTTTCGCTGAAGATTGAACCTCAAAAGTTATCCTTAGGTTGTGAACCAAGGGCCAATGTTGAAGCGACTGTGTCTACTAATGATATCCATTTCAACTTTGGATGGGATGATAATTCAATATCAGGTTTACTATCTGTGCAGGATTTAAAGGCAGAACTACAGCACGTGTTTTCGAAAGAGGTGAGTGCTTCTGTCTCGTTAGAAAACCTCATGCTTAACGGAACGATGGCGACATTAGAAGGTAAGAAGGAGGTTGCTGTTACAGGGAGAATCTCTAATATCGACTCGTGCATTAACTTTCAGCAGCGTCAGGACTTGGATTTGTTCATTGACATTTGGCTTCCAGATAACGCAAACCAGGATCTTGCTTCAAAAGTTAATGAAGAACAAGCCCCGATGAAATCTCTTCTAGCCACATTACGACAGGCCCATGCGTCAACTGCATTTGCTTGGATATTATCTCTTTTGATAGCCAAAGTCAAGATGCGGGTTGATCTTGGTGCGTCCCTAGGTACCATGAATGTTTCTTTTGATAACTTCTGGCTCATGTCCAGGAAGTTTATGAACTGGGATCAAACTTTGAGGCTAGAATTTGAAGAGTTCACCATTGAATCAATAGGTCGTCTTGGAGGCTTTTTTGTGGTCAAAAACCCCAGAATGGTTTCTGCAATTTCATGGAGAAAGGATAATTCGGTTCTTGAGATTCCCCTTGTGTTTTTGAGCTGTGGATTCAAGTCTCTCGAATTGAAGATGTCCCTTGACTACCATCCTTTCTTCATCATCAATATAAAGAACTTAATGATGAGCATTTACAACCAAAAAGGACCAAATCAAGTAGACAAACTTGTGGGCAAAGCAAATGTGGAGTTATGCAGTGCTTATATGACTGCATTGGCTGCATCTAACTTGGTTGATTTGTACACAATATTGTTGCGTATCAGACAGGATATCAAAGTTTCATACAAGCAAGTTTTGCGGGATGCAGAAATTGACAGAATTGGTGTAGCATCAGCATCTGCGTCTACATCCGGCAAAAGCTTGGTCTCCAACATGAGCCCAGAAGCTCCGACAAGTGTTTCGAGTGTTACGGACGCCTTTTTGGATGTGATTCAAAAGGTTCGTACTGTGTTGGACGTTCAAATTGGGGGTTTGCAACTACTTGTTTTCCCGAGTAGTTTGCTAGACTCGCAGGCCTTGGTGATTAAGGTTTCATCTTCACGGGCCAAGTTCTCTCAAATCGTCACAGACAAAATAGAGAACGATCTCGATCTACAGCATAACAACATTGTGGTTTCACTTTCCACTTTTAAGAACAAGCCAGATGAAAGATCTTTGAACACGCACAGCACAACGGACTACACCAGAATGGCTAGCACATCGTATGGCGGTGACTTGTTTGTGTTTCCATCTTTGAAGGTTTCGATGGATTTGTGGCAGCCTCTGAACTCCAACTTGATCCATTACACATTTGATTTGAGATTTGGCGGGCAGGTGGATTTCCGCTGGAAGCTAGGGTCTGTGTACTTTATCCGTGAGATGTGGTACTCGCATGCCACCACGTTGCGAACCAGGCTGACGGCCTTGAGGATCTTGACGTCTGCATACGAGGGCTCCTTTGATGAGAACTTTGAGGGTAACTATAAGGAGTCATTGTTTGAGACAGTGAATCTTGAGGATAAGCTAAAGGATGTCGAGTCTGACGAGAAGTTCAAGTACATTCCACTAGTGAAGCCGCTTATTGAGACGCCCCAGTTGAAGAGTTTGGGTGATGCTACTCCTCCACTGGAGTGGTTTGGATTGCACAGATCCAAGTTTCCGAACCTGACGCATCAGTTTGTTATTGTTGGGCTGCAGAAGATGGTTCACCAAGCAGAGAGCCGGTATGCCAGGGCACTAAAGTGAGTTTTGGGGCTGCTGGCAGCGTGGTTTCCTCTTCCGCATGTTCTGCCTAATCCTCTTCTACTGTTTTACCTTTTCTACTGTTATACCTTTTTTATTGTTCTACCTCTTCTATTACTACACCACTAATGATTAATGAATTGTCTATTTCTATTATTTGTTCACTCATCTATTGTCTCTGCCTTCCTTCTCTCTTTTCTCTAAATCCTTCTCTTTTCTATAATCTTCTATACCTCCTCCTCATCTCTAATTACTCGACCTCTCCTCTCCCTTCTCTCTTCTCTCTCTTCTCTCCCTTCTCTCCCTTCTCTCCCTTCTCTCTACACATCTCCTCCTCCTCTCCCTTCTCTCCCTTCTCTCCCTTCTCTCCCTTCTCTCCCTTCTCTCTACACATCTCCTCCTCCTCTCCCTTCTCTCCCTTCTCTCCCTTCTCTCCCTTCTCTCTACACATCTCCTCCTCCTCTCCCTCCTCTCCCTTCTCTCCCTTCTCTCTCCCACCTTCTCTCCTTTTTCTCTCCTCCTTCTCTGCCTTCTCTACTCACCCCCACCTCTCCCCTCTTAACTGCCTCCACCTCTTCACCTCCTGCCTCAACACCTCCCTTGTCCCCCGTCTGCTGTGGGGAAACGCCCGTGCACCACGACAAGCTTCCACGGGCACCAAAAGGACCCGAAAAGGACAGAAAGGAACGAAGGCACAGAAGAAGGCAGAAGAAGGCAGAAAGCACAGCAAGAGATCACAGCAGGACGCTGGCATTGGTGGAGGCGAAGACCCTAGGAAGAGACCGAGCAAGCGGCATACCCTGTGGCCTAGACATGGGAGACCCATTCAACGAACTGCAGCCGTCCCGGCAGTCGACATTGAGTCTTCAGAATCTCCAGAATGAGCTATCAACACAGATCAAGATTAAGGCAGGCGCAGAGAAGCTGTTGAGCACGACAAGAGCGGCCGACAACTCGAAGGCAAAAGTGCAGAATGAACTCGAAGATACAACCCAGAGTATAATCAACCTAGAGAGGAAAATTGAAGCCGTGAAGAGGTTGACATTGTCTGATTTCGGCAGCACAAGACTGAGAAGTAGCACGCTGGCGTCGACCGTTACTGTGGGCTCCGCAGTCTCCAACTACAGCTCGTCCATGAACGACGCAGATGAGTCGTACTCGGCAAGTGCGTACGACAACGATCAGAGCCCGTCGTGGGTCCTGGCGGATATATTGCATGTGTTGGGCGAGAGAGACAGGCCAGCCGAGTTCCTCATAAGAAAGTCAAATGACCTCGTCATGCTACTACAGCAGAATGAGTCTTTACAGGAAGATCTAGTGTTGCAGTCAATAGTGCACAAGATCCAAAATTTGCTTTTCAGCTCAAACTCCATAGTCGTTGGTTGCGGGTTTCGTATTCTTCGATACATCTTAAATAACCTTGAATCTCTCATCTTGTTCAACAAGCTGAATCTGGACATTTTCATCGTGCATTCTCTAGGTAAAGATATAGAGAACTTGATAGAAAGAGAAGAGTGCCTGAGATTACTTCGAAAGTTCATTGACTTAGATACCGGGCTCAACGTGATGAGTGTGGGCTGCGTAAGGTCGATAGTGGCAATTATAGAAAACCCTGAAGATCCACTGAGATTAGCAGCAATTGAGACCCTCTGTGAAATATCCATTTTAAACGCACAACTTTCCTACAAGGCAAATGGAATCAAAACCTTAATACAGTATATGATCGAAGGTCCTTCCTCTATGCTTAATATATGTGTCATGACTATAGTGAAGATGCTTGAGTCCCCTTCTTCAAGGGGATTTGTGCTCGACGAGAATTTACTACAGCTTTTAATCTCGCCATTTATGGATATTGCTCACATCAAAATCGATAGATTACAAAGTGTGGCATATGTCATATTGTCACTCCTGAAAACTTGGCCAGGCTTGCTTGTGTTTTGTCAAAATGAATTTTCAATATTAAAACAGCTTGTCAACTGTCTAAGCTTTGACTTGTTACCAGTGCGAACTATATTAATCCAAATATTCTTTGACTTGTTAAGAACAAAGCCTATTCCGTGGGCTACCAATAAAGAAAGTGCAATCGGAGACGACTTAATGATCCAGGGAGAGGTAATTATAACCACACATCAGATTAAATCAAATATGAATACCCGGAGTTACCCAGAAAGAGAGAATTCGTTAATAAATCATTACACATCCTTGTTATTGTATATTTTCATGAACTGTGGGTTGATAACCCAGTTGGAGACTATATATGAGAAATCCAGTGATACGAAGCAAGCTAAAAAAATTGTCATATTATTATCGGAGATAATGTATTTGAAGTCACTATTGATTCCAGATCCTTTAAGTACAGATATAGCACCTTCTTTTGCGTTGAATAATCTAATGGACAAGGAATTGAGAAAGTATCATGCCTCAAACTCTTCCTCTACATTTAGAAAGACGGATGCTATTAAAGAGGTTATAGCAATCAATGAAAAAGCTAAGACAAAATATATGCTTAATTTGGACGAATTTGAACTTCGTAATCTTGTGATCAATACAGGTGTTTTGACCACAAAGGAGGTTACTAAGTGGGACTGGACTTTAGTTATTGATTTGATGCAAGGGCCATTGCGTAATTCGAAAAGGTTTGAAGATATTGTTAGAACCACAAAGTTTTATAAGAGATTGATGTCCTTTTACAGACCTTTTAAATACAGGTTTGCCACTTTGAAAAATTCTAAGAATAACCATATCTATGTCAAGGCTGGTGTTGAGATTTTTAAAAATCTGTTATCTACACCTGAGGGAATTAAATATTTGAAAGAGAACAAGATTGTTCCTCAGATAGCTGAATGTTTATCTCAAGTTGATCCTCATAGCGGTATCACCGCTAGTGATGCGCTATTTTCCAAATCTCAGCTCGATACAAGCTTGAGTTCTGCATTTTTCAAATTTTTAGGGGTTTTATCGGATGATCCGAATGGTATCAAAGTGTTAGAACAATGGTGGGTGTTTGATATGCTTTACCATATTACTGAAAGAAGAACTGCAAGGGATGATCTAGTGAAATTAGTTATTACTGAAATGACATACAAATTGAGCGGACACTTGAGAATTATATTGGAGAAAGTGGCTAGTACTGGCTCTACTAACAGTAGAATATTAGCTACAAAGACATGTGGTGGATTATTAGATGATCAAGATTGTGAAGAACTGGCTTGCAGCATCTTGCTTAACCAGCTATCCGATCCTGAAATTAGAGTTTCCAACTTGGCGATTGAATATCTTACAAAGTATGTTGAGAAGAGTGACTCTAACGTCTATAAGCTTATTAGATGTAGGCCATCCTTGGAGAATCTGAGAAATGATGGCTCACTTCTTTTGATTAAACTGCTTTCTACTGAGGTTGGTTTCCACTATTTGCAAACACAGCTGGATTTGATTGATCTAGAAATGGAAAGTTGGATTGATTTTAAGAATAAAGATTATGTTAGACAGGTGGAAATGTTTCTCAACAAGAAATTGATTCAATTTAATCAAACTGATGAATTGCCTCCTCATTTTTTTGGAGAGTTAGTCAAGACTACGGAAGGTTTAAATTTGTTCAAATCCCTGGATGTTTATTCTTTATTCACAAGTGTATTAGAAACTTATGTTTCATTGACTGAAAAAGGTGAAGAGCTTGAATTCTATGGGGGTGTTGTCGGAGCCGAACAGAATGAGCTATTGCTAGACTTAAAATCTTCCTTATGGGCATTGGGTCATATTGGATCAACGGAGAATGGTATCATGCTGCTTGAGATGTCTAATGTTATTGACAATATTTGTTTTGTGATGAATAATACTTTAAATGCAAGCCTTAGAGGTGTGTGTTTTTTTATTCTTGGATTGGTTTCAAAAACTGACCAGGGAATGGAGATATTAGACGAGTTAGGATTTTATGTGACAAGGTCTTCTTTAGGTGAGAATTTACCAATTTGTTTACCTAAGGATTTGCTCAAGGAGAATTCATTTTTGACTTTGAGAGAGTTCAGCACTATGAATCTACAAGACTTAAAATTGTTTTCTGGCGAAGAGATTTTTAGGGAGATTCTAGAAGAAAATTCTGTATTTCAAAATCAGAAGACTGTTCAATTCAACAGTCCTACAAGTACTGTTGCAGGATTAATTGGGTCTTCTGCTTTAATTTCAACAACTTTCTCTCAGGAATATTTAGTGTTGAAGGAAATCTACGAAAATTTGAATGGAATTCTGGTCAATCAGACAAAATCATTCAACAATTTGAAGAATCTGAAGCAGAGGTATCCTCAAATTTTTGACAGTGAGCCATCGCTTTTGAGATTAATCTTTAAGGTATTGGAGATGTACAAGTACAAGGCAAGCGTTAGAAAATTTTTGATAACTGAGATTATCAACTTCAATAAAGTGATGGAGATCTTAATGAGACGTAACAGGAGAAAGCTGAATAGCA
The DNA here is from genome assembly GCA_003706635.2 of Ambrosiozyma maleeae (nom. inval.). NCBI lineage: Eukaryota > Fungi > Ascomycota > Pichiomycetes > Pichiales > Pichiaceae > Ambrosiozyma > Ambrosiozyma maleeae (nom. inval.). Next base: position 190,144 of record PPLV02000019.1, on the reverse strand, counting down.
ATGGAAGTGGAAGTGGAAATGGTGGTGGTAATAGCATCAGCGCAGTCATTAGTATGGGCGCTCTTCATGGTGATACTAGCAGTGGCATTAACCACGGTGAGATTTCCCAAAATGGAGTAGGAATGAAGTCCAAAAAGAGCTTGGAGAATCTTGCTAGTATGGCAGCGAAGATTGACTCTCCTGTCAGTATAACTACGCTTGAGGAATATCCCCACCCTCATCATTCACATCAGCAGGATCAGCCTCAAGCTTTTCATCCGATTCTGCCCGCTTTCACGTACAGGGCAAACAGGTCACAGACGGCTCCTTCTGTGCAAGAACAGAACACTGGATCGGATGCTAGTGACAGATCGGTTACCCCTGTTGTGTCACCGCTACCATCTGTCGAGCCGAGACATTTGCACGAGTCGGATTCTGAGAAGAGCAGCACGCCTACGCCGACTAGAAGTAAGGGAGGACAGATCTTGCAAACACGAGCATCGGCGACAGCCCTACGAAAGATAGCAACCGCTCCATCTGCAACAAGCTCCCCACAGGGCTCGTCGGCTGTTCCTGAAGCTGCGGTTTTGAGCTCCACTGCAGCTATCGTGTTTGCAAGTACGAGCCGGCTGGACCGGAAGCCCCCGCCTACTGCATGAGGGGTGTACGGACACTCACATATAAGTTACATAAAGACACTGGTCCAATAATGTATAAGTAATGTTAATGAATCTGCTTTAATAACGAGCTTCTGCCAGAGGCTGTGTCACGTGACGTTATCACGTGTGTGTGTTTTGGCAGAGCACACCCTGCCACGGAGTCCGTTTTGGCTTTAGCAGCTTGTGCTGTCTATTGTGTATGTGATTGTACTAGTGTTGGGCAAATAAAGAACAAGTATGTTTAGTACCTATTGTGTGTGATGCAAGGCAATACACGCCGGTGGTTCTCTGAGAGTGCGTAGCTGGCTGTTGGTCCGAGTGTGATGTCCAACCAGCACGGTCTGATTGGAGGCCCATAGTTTATAGAGAAGAGGGGGGCAAGGGGCAGTTTTCAGCCGTGTCAGCCGTGTGGTGTGTCGGGTTAGAGCGGAGGTACGATAAACGCGGCCAGGCCGTGGAGACGACCGGTGGCAGCAAGACAAGCCTGAGCATATGGTTTTGAGGTGTAGAAGCCGGGCTGTAAGGTTGTTGGTGTAGGATGCAGAGGCAGCAGACAGCAGGCAGCGGGCGGCAGGCCACCTGCAAGGGCGCGTCGAGCAGAGCGAGAGACTCGAGACTGCCTCGGCTGTAGCTACGCCTACTAGGTATCCGGGACTGTGTCTCTCCTTTATACCTCTTTCTGTCTCTTCGTTCTCCCGTCCTCCCCTGCACCAGCGCACCGCTCGCTCCTGGCGTGCCCCGCACTGGCCCCTGCAAACGTCCCCCACCCCTAGTGCGCCCTCGCTTCCCACCCCGAGACGCTATGCCCTGATCGGCCCCCATCATAATGGAACACCCCCAGTACAAAACCTTGCGTTTGACAGCTTCAACACACGTGTTTGAGCTCTAAAGATCATGTTCAGCCAGCAGACAGTATGGAGAGTAGGTGGCACCTGCGGAGTTTGTGTGCTGGGATAGCCTGGAATGAGGAGACGCTGCACGCACCAGAAACCGTGCTCTTTTTTTCCTCCAGCCGTGCGATCTTCTTAGTAGAGGGCTACAGCCGTTGACCGGCTGTAGCCCCTCAGTGCGCCGTGCTTGCTGCTTGTGAATGTGCTGCCCAGGAGCATATCAGCTATATGAGCAGGAACATGGGTATGAGTCTTTCAGGGGTGTGTATGTGTATGTGTACCTAGGCGTCCATGTATGTGTGTGAGTAAGGGTGAGTTGTTAGTGAGCGGTAGGGGGTACACCTACTGATTGGGGGAACGGCCTATTGTTCCACAAACAAAGGGGGCAAAAAGATAGCTGTGAGGCCATCAGTCAGCAAAGGTAGGCGCATTGTCGTCTTCCGCTGTTCGAGACTTGTAGATCACGGAACTGCGCTGTTTTGCTGGTTGTGCACTCCATGTGGTTATGTTTTCAAACCGCATTATACTTTGCGAGTTTGTACTGGCTCTAACACTTTTTATTATGCACTGCGTTTCGCCTGTGTGTCTGTCTGAGTGGATTTTTCAGTAGCCTGCTGTTGAGCTTTGTCCGATAATTTCGAGAATTGGGCTCTCTTGGTCTTCTTGCAATATAAAGTTTCTTTCTTTCTTTCTAAACACTCAAGGCTTTCCTTACATTTTGTAACTACCGCTTCACCTTTACTCTAAAGCTTGCAACCACTCTTTGGCCACTAAAGAGCGCTCATATACCCAGCACTTTCCACAGCTTCAGGGATCTTGTACGCGGTAAGCATTATGCAGGCACCATTCAATGATTTAGAAAAGCAGATCTCCAACGAGAATGCCTCTTTGAACGGGTATCAGTTACGGGATTTCAATCCACGTGACCATGTGTCCAGATCCAATAGCACCGACGACGACACCGTGCATTCTGTTCACAAAGTGCACACCTCAGAGGATGGAGCATACATTTATCTAGGTAAGCAAAAATTCAACAAGATAGACTTGCTGGAAGCCTTTGGTGGTACCTTGAACCCAGGTCTATCGGCTCCTTCGATCCACAAGTTTGCCAATCCTGCTCCATTGGGTCTATCTGCCTTTGCCTTGACCACCTTTGTGTTGTCCCTGATCAACGCAGGTGCCATGGGCGTCTCCACCGACAACATTGTTGTCGGCTTGGCCATTTTCTACGGTGGATTCATCCAGTTGCTAGCCGGTATGTGGGAGATGTCCGTTGAAAACACGTTTGGTGCTCTAGCCTTGTCCTCGTACGGTGGCTTCTGGATGTCGTTTGGTGCCATCTCCATCCCATGGTTCAACATTGCCGGTGCTTACACAGACCCTACAGAACTAGATAACGCTATTGGGTTTTATCTGGTAGGCTGGACCATTTTCACATTCATGTTGGTACTGTGTTCTTCCAAATCTACGGTGGCCTTCTGGGGAATGTTTGTCTGTTTAGATATCACATTCTTACTATTGGCAATAGGTAAATTGGCTCCATCTGCGAACTGTACTGTTGCCGGAGGCATCTTTGGTGTGCTTACAGCCTTCTTAGCCTGGTACAACGCCTACGCTGGTTTGGCCAACCCTATGAACTCTTACGTTGTCGTGAAACCTATTCCTCTTCCAAAGTTTGGTAAGCACGCTTGAATACCCCCGATGGTTTTGTCCTGTATACTATTTCCCGCTTATCATTTTTCTTCCGCCACACAAGAAAGCCTCACTTATATGCATCCCGATATAGATAAACTTGCTTCGATCACAGGCTAGTAGATTGATAATTTCCCCTATCGATGCCTAAACACTGCAAATTCGGTAGCTTCGGAGTTGAAATCGGAGACCTGATGCTTCTTTTGCCTGTTTGGCAAAATTCAAAAAAAACGGTTGCAAACCGGATCCCGAAATAATCCACACGGTACGATTTCTGGAAGTCTAGCTTGTAAGTAATGGAAATATCCGAAATTTGTGACATTTCCGGTCTCCGATGGTCATCCGCTTATCCTAACCGTTGCTCTCTGTGGTAATGCTATGAAGCATGTCTCTTTTGTTCTACTGGTTCCACTGTTTTCACAACTTGACGAACTATATCAACTTGGAGTCCACTGCTTCACCTCACTTGGAATTCACGCAGATACTGGCAAGTAGATATATTTCTAGGGAGTGTATCTCTCTGTTTCTGGTCTGGAGTCTGTTGGCCTTAGAAAGGTGCTTCGGTTCAAGGCGATGCAAATGCCGATTTTCTGCCGAGACTGTCACTCCGTTCCCCCATAGTGAACCTAATAATGTGAACCACTGGAGCACCCTGCGAACGGCGGCTATAGAGCATCAACACGGGTTCGGATTGCATTGATCATCATTTTGAGCTTGTTCTGCTCGGTCGAAAGAACCAAATCGGTCCCCTCGGTAATCCAGCTTCCCCTCATCTCTATAATAATCTATGTGTACAGCCTCGTGTGGTGCGGTGCGGTGGGACGCTAACCTGCTTCTGCCGCTTCTTCGTGATCACAGTTCGCATAACACGGCTGAAAAGCAGAACAATTCACCACGGCTGCTGCAGAAGAAGTGTGAACATATCTTTTAGACAATAAAAGGCATTTCGTTTCCCAACAGCCGGTTACTAATCTCCGTGTGAGCTATGGATTATAAATATCCCTTGATTTGCCCCATGTCGCTCTGAGCCAGTGATTTATTGTTGTGTCATCTGTATATACCATCCAAAACACCTCCATATCACTCTGAATACGCAAAATATGATAAACGATATAGAAAAACAGCTCAGTGACGAACACCTTGACTCACCAAAAAACTCAAGCGACCTTTACGGGAAACCTTTATATGACGAATCCCATAATGATGTTCATAAGATCCACACGTCCCAAGACGGTGCCTATATATATCTAGGCAATAAGAAGTTCAATAAGCAAGACCTCCTGGTAGCCTTTGGTGGTACCTTGAACCCAGGTCTATCGGCTCCTTCGATCCACAAGTTTGCCAATCCTGCTCCATTGGGTCTATCTGCCTTTGCCTTGACCACCTTTGTGTTGTCCCTGATCAACGCAGGTGCCATGGGCGTCTCCACCGACAACATTGTTGTCGGCTTGGCCATTTTCTACGGTGGATTCATCCAGTTGCTAGCCGGTATGTGGGAGATGTCCGTTGAAAACACGTTTGGTGCTCTAGCCTTGTCCTCGTACGGTGGCTTCTGGATGTCGTTTGGTGCCATCTCCATCCCATGGTTCAACATTGCCGATGCTTACACGGACCCTACAGAACTAGATAACGCAGTCGGATTTTATCTACTAGGCTGGACCATTTTCACCTTTATGTTGGTGCTGTGTTCTTCCAAATCTACGGTGGCCTTCTGTGGATTGTTCGTTTTTTTGGATATCACCTTTTTGATGTTGGCGTTAGGCAAGCTTGCCAAATCTCCAAACTGTACCGTTGCAGGAGGAGTTTTGGGTGTTATAACGGCATTCATTGCTTGGTACAACGCCTACGCAGGTTTGGCAACACCTCAGAACTCCTACATTACTTTCAAGGGCTACCCATTGCCAAAGTTCGGCAAAGAAGCCTGATCGCATGCACTCTCTCAGTGTCCATTATTCCATGCAACCACACAACCGCTTTTTCTGTAATACTCTGTCTAATGCTTTTTTATTTACTTAAGGTATGCTTTGCTTTGCTCCTCTCTCTCAAATCAAAATATATGGCTTTCAATAAAACCGCTGTCCTCTCACCCTCTGGCTGCTGCCCCAGCAAGCTTCTCAAACCACCTGCTCCACTCGCCTGTCTGACTTAATAGTAGCGGCCTTGCATGGCTCTGTATGGATCACCGGATGTGGGCGCCAGGCGGGGAGCGGTTCGGCTATTCCCCCATTCCGTGTCACCCCGCGTCCCGCTCTGCGTTCTGCGCTCCCCTCCAGCTCCCCTCCCGACAGGCTTTTTGCCCGTTTCCCGAGCAGCGCGTTGCGCCACTGATGATCATTGCGGCCGGAGTTGACATCGGAGTAGGTGACAGAGTTGGGTGACAGAGTCGTCGGTCTCCGTTATCGACCCCGCCTGGTGGCGCCCAATTGTTTTGCAAGGCACTGGGGAAAGGGTTAGGTGAACTTGTGTCATACGATGCTAGAAGGCGTGGAATTCGACAGGTCAGAGTGCAAGCCCGTGGTTGCTTACATGGCAAGCGCGAGGCTGCTGTGCTGAGCAATCGCCTACAATGGCCTACCACACTGGGCTACCACACTTCAGAGCACTCGAGGACACCGAGGCGCCTCGGGACACGGGACACGGGCAGCTCTGCTCATCTCGGTGGCGGGAATCTGTTCACCTATGACTCCCAACACGGCCTCTGGCCACGCTCTCTGGCCACGCGCTCCCCTCTGCGGTCCCTCCGGGTCCACACTCTCGTCCTATCTGGCCAGGTGGGGTCCTGCGCCGTGCCGTGCCATGAGACCCCGCCAGCACCCTCTACCGCCGTGTACGGGCGGCACCTTACAGCCAGGCGGCCACAGCTAAGCTCCTCGCTGGACCGTTTAGCCTACTGCAACCCGTTTGGAGCTATTTGCAGTTCCTCAACTCCAAGTCACTTGTATCTGGCGGGCTCCGGACAGAAAGAGCAGGCAACGTTGCGGAAAAGCAAGTCTGGCTTGATCGGCCAACCTAAATGGCAATCTAAATGGAAACCTAAATGCAACCGCAACCGCAGCGTGCCACTCCACAACCCGTGGCCCGAAAGTCACTCCATCATGGCTGGGTCCTCATCCAGCAGATGGTCAACTGCCCAACTCCAAGGACCGACGGATAGAAGAAATACTCAAATTAGGTAACCATCCGGTAGTCATAAACCCTCTAGAGCACAACAATCAACGATTCACCCTGCCGAGACAGGTAGATCACGGCCAAAGGTCATTGTGGGGAAGTGGTTATAACTCCGCTCCTGAGGTTTAAAGCCATTCTATGGACCCTTTTTTACACGCGGTGAATATAAATAATCCCGTATCTCATCTCTTGTTGGATGCTTGCTGCTCCCTCTTGTCGTGACAGCTGTAAGACCTTTTCCTTAGATACGTACAATATATAATACTTGCATTATTGCACAAGGACAAGGCTACTCTAAATTAACTTTGTTTTGTCTTTTTGATATTTTTGTTCCCCGCAATACACCTCACACTTTACGTGCCAAGAGCAGATATACACACTACAATGTCAAACGATTTGGAAAAGCAGTTGACGGACGACCATCTGGAGTCGTCGTCAAACCCTATCTCCCACGGATTGTACGATGACGTTCACAAGGTGCAAACTTCTAACGACGGTAACTTTGTCTATCTCGGCAAGCAAAAATTTAACAAGCAAGACTTGCTGGAAGCCTTTGGTGGTACCTTGAACCCAGGTCTATCGGCTCCTTCGATCCACAAGTTTGCCAATCCTGCTCCATTGGGTCTATCTGCCTTTGCCTTGACCACCTTTGTGTTGTCCCTGATCAACGCAGGTGCCATGGGCGTCTCCACCGACAACATTGTTGTCGGCTTGGCCATTTTCTACGGTGGATTCATCCAGTTGCTAGCCGGTATGTGGGAGATGTCCGTTGAAAACACGTTTGGTGCTCTAGCCTTGTCCTCGTACGGTGGCTTCTGGATGTCGTTTGGTGCCATCTCCATCCCATGGTTCAACATTGCCGGTGCTTATACAGACACTACAGAATTAAACAACGCAGTTGGGTTTTATCTACTAGGCTGGACCATTTTCACGTTTATGTTGTTTCTGTGCACCATGAAATCCACTGTTGCTTTCAGCTCGTTGTTTGGTATGCTAGATTTGACCTTTTTGTTGTTGACTGTCGGCCACCTAGCACCATCCGATAACTGTGTCACTGCTGGCGGTGTCTGTGGAGTCATTACCGCTTTTATTGCTTGGTACAATGCCTACGCTGGTTTGGCCAACCCTCAAAACTCTTACTTGCAGGTGAAAGTTCTTCCATTGCCAAAATTTGGCAAGCAACTCTAAGCTTTCATGTGCAGAACGAGTGTGTCGGTCTAGTTTTGCAGCGTTAGGCTGCTAGGCGTTTGAGCGATGCTTATTTAATATCTTCAGATTTCCATTTGCTTTATTTTAGGTGCTGTGTTTTTCAAGTCTTCACCTTGTTATCTTTGATTTTTCCCACACCAAAGACCGGAAGAAGAGAGATGCTATTTATCTTACGGTGTGGATGTTATATTATGTGTTAATGAATTATTTCTGTTTATGATGTGTGTAGAGCTGTCGGGCTGGGGCTACGGTGTGCGCAGGGGTGTACGAGTCTGGAGTCGGCAGCTGTTGCGGGTAAGGTCTGTAGGGGAGTGTGCAGGAGTAAGCGCAGTACGCTGTGGCCTCCGTGCTTCTCTCTGGTGCTAAGCGCTAACGCTGTGGCCTCCGTGCTTCTCTCTCCAGTACTAAGCGCCAACGCTGCTGCCCCCGTGCTTCTCTCTCCAGTACTAAGCGCCAACGCTGTTGCCTCCGTGCTTCTCTCTCCAGTACTAAGCGCTGGGCCTCTGCCCTCCCTCAGTACCTCTGCCAGCCAATGAGTCATGGGAATCAGTTAACCGACAAACTGAAAAAAAAACGGGCGCCAAAAAATGGGCAATTTTGCGTGCGACTCCAGCAGGGGAGTCACCGATGAAAAGTGTTTGCCCACGCTTGACATGGCCCTTCTTCTTGCAAGGGGCCCGCAGGCGCTCTGCCAGGCCACAGCAGCACCGCAGAGAAGCACCGCAGAGAAGCACCACACGCACACTTCACACGTACACGTACACGTACACGTACACCCACACCCACTCCCACTCCCACTCCGTCCCCTAGCTCATCACCGCCCCGACACTCCTCCGGATCACGTAACAGCTTACGTCAGCCGCAGCCCCCGATTTCCGTTTCCTTCGCCGTTACCGTTACCGGCCTCATCGCTTACGACTGGCCTTTTAGGATCGAAACCGTCCATCGACTTTGGCAGAAAAAGGTCTCCATACCCCCCAATAGGCCCCACTATAAATTGTTGCTCTTTCAGCAATAACCCATTCCTACATCAGTTGCATTGCGCAGGAGTATCTTGAGTTGAAAGAATGCTAGCAGTCAGAGCAAGTGTCGTTAGAACCGGATTGACTAGGCTGTGCACGAGAAACATGAGCACACCATCTGTGGCCGGCGCCCTGAAAGCTACAGTGCAGGAGGCCAGCTTCAAGCCTGCCGCCAGATTGACGGCTGGCGACTTGAACCCACACGCATTGAACGCCAAGTACGCCGTGAGAGGGCGGATTCCAACCAAGGCAGAGGAGTTGAGAACGCAGTTGGCAAGTGAATCGCACTCGCTCCCATTCAACAAGATCATCAACGCCAACATTGGTAACCCGCAGCAGTTGGACCAGAAACCGTTGACCTTCTACAGACAGATCTTGGCCATCTTGCAGTACCCAGAGCTAATCAATGACCCCCAGATGTGCTCGCTGTTCCCCCCAGACATCATCAAGAGAGCACAGGTGTTGTTGGACAACATCGGATCCTTGGGCGCCTACTCTCACTCGCAGGGTGTCCCGTTCGTCAGAAAGAGCGTTGCTAAGTTCATCACAGACAGAGACGGATACAAGGCCAACCCAGATGACATCTTCTTGACTGCAGGCGCCTCCACCGCCGTCTCCTACTTGCTAGGCCTACTCTCGCTAGGCCCAGAGACCGGCTTTCTCATCCCAATCCCTCAATACCCATTGTACACTGCTACTTTGGCTTTGAACAACTCGACAGCTTTACCATACTACTTGAATGAGGCTGACAACTGGTCCATCGACTCTCAAGAGTTGTCCAAGGTGATTGAATCAGCCATCGCTAAAGGCGTCTCCCCAAGATGCTTGGTTGTTATCAACCCAGGTAACCCAACAGGTGCCATCTTGAAACCAGAAGCCATTGCTGAAATTTTGACTATTGCCTCCAAATACGGTTTGGTCGTCATTGCCGATGAAGTCTACCAAGAGAACATTTTCAAGGGCGAATTCCATTCCATCAAGAAGGTGTTGAGACAATTGCAAGAGCTGGATACTACCGGTTCCTACGATAACGTCCAATTGGCTTCTTTGCACTCCACTTCAAAGGGTATTTCTGGTGAGTGTGGTCAAAGAGGTGGTTACATGGAATTGATCGGTTTCGAAGAATCCGTGCGTCAGCAAATCTTGAAATTGGCTTCCATCTCCTTGTGTCCTCCTGTCTCTGGTCAAGCTCTAGTTGAGTTGATGATTGATCCACCAAAGGCTGGCGATGAATCTTACGAGTCGTATAAAAACCAGAGAGATTCCATCCATGACGCTTTGAGTGAAAGATCTCAAAAATTGTACCAGGCTTTCAACGAAATGGAGGGCGTCCAATGTCAAGAACCAGAAGGTGCTATGTACTGTTTCCCAAAACTGACATTATCCGAAAAGGTTTACGAAGCCGCCTCCGCCTTAGGTATGGAGCCTGATGAGTTTTACTGCTCTGAATTGTTGGACAATACAGGTATCTGTGCCGTTCCAGGTTCTGGTTTCGGTCAAGTTGAAGGTACATGGCACGTCAGAACTACCTTCTTGGCACCAGGTACAGAATGGATTGATCAATGGAAAGACTTCCACAAACTGTTCATGGCTAAGTACAAATAAGCATGACCATTTTGTTGAATCAAGTCAGTTTATCCTCTTTTAGTTCTTTCCCTAACCTTTTTATTTATATTTATCTCTATTTAATTCTTTAAATCTCGATCACTTATAAAGATTATGTCTTGCTTGGTGCACTATGCACGATAGGGGGATCATTTCATTATTAAAGTGTGTTATGCACACATGTTTGTTTACCATATATCTATCTATGTATTGACTGTGTCATTTAACCATCTTCCTCGTCTAGCTTCACCTACTGGTTTTTCTTTTCGTCTGCTAAACCACTATTATCGCTGCAGTCAACTTCAACCAACGTAACAACAATAGAAGCGAGCCAAACAGGTATCCAGGAGATAATAAGAACAGGCCATATCCAGTTATTCAATCTATAAGAGCAAGAGACTATACCGTATAGCATATCCACGGGGCCTCTTGTCAATTCTTCAAGCGTGAATTCCCCTAGGTAATTCTTAAAGTAATTGAATTCTCTAATGTAGAGACCAACATCCGGGTATTGAATCATGTTTCTAAATCTGTCGAGTTGGAATTCAAGTGTATTACAAATACCCAATACCACAATCCATAAGAAAGGATTGCACATGTTCAACAAGGCGGCATTTTTTAATGGTCTCAATCTGTCTTGGGAAGAGTGGCCATACCTTATGTAGAGCAACGGAGTGCACATTACAGATATCATGAACGACAATGAGAAATGTAACACTAACAAGGCAATCAGCGTGAAAGCTAAGTAGAACAACGAAAATGCATTCAACACTCTAACAAAATCGTTCACGGACTTGACGTCATTAAGGGACTTAGTACTAAACTTCAGAATGAGAGGCAGTGTGGCGAGAAGACCTGTGAATGCTGTTAAATAGTATGTTAACTTTGTGTAATAATCCGCTGTCGTTTCGTCGAACGGGACGGTCACAGTCTGGTGAGCAAGAACTATACCAAACGCCACGCTCATGGCTAGTATACCCGCAAACAAGCTCAAAGCATATAGAAAAGACTTGGTGTTTATTCCCACAGCTTTCGAATTAAACATCGTGTTCTTTAGGTTATTGTTGCCTAAAATTGCAGACAAGGCGCCCACGGCAAATGCTACAGCCGATAAAACAGCCGCCGGTAAGTAGTTACCAATGGAGACAAAGTGCCGTGGAGTCAAGAGCAAATAGAAGAAAAAGGACTGGTGAAATTTCTCTAACAAGTTATTCACGGACCTGAAGACTGCTTCAACGACTCTTCCAACTGTGGTGATATCAGTGCCACTTTCGCCGACGGCTTTTATTGCTAGTGCTTGGATGTTCCAGCCACTGAATGCTTCGCATCCGTTACCACCACCATGATTCTCCCTCTTGAGTATACCTGCAGTTGACATTTCAAAGATTCCTTTGAGAAGCGTGGTCAATCTGCTTGGGTAATCATTTGTCCAAAGCTGGCCCTTTGGCGTCTTGTGTAGGGAGACTTTCATTCCTTCATGTTCAGCGATCATCACTGCACAGTTGATGAAGTCCAAGTTTGGTAACTGACCATTGACGCCAACGTAGCTCAATTCCAAGAAATCAACGCCGTCCGATCCGGATGGGTACTCCAACACAATGGCACTTTCGATGGATCCGCCGGTCTGGTCCATGGTAGTGTGGTAGGAGTCCACCCAGTACTTCAAGGTGTCCTGTGCATCCTCCGGAAACACAAACACAATGTTCTTGGACCAAATCGATAGTCTGTGGAAGTATCTTGCCAAGCCCATGGCTAGACTCACGCCGCCTCTGTTGAACTCGCCGTCCTCCGTGATCCATGGCGCCGTCAGAACCATTGCCTCTGTATCGTCGCCCTTGGGGGCGTGGTAGATGGCGTACATGATCGGTTTGTGGACGCCGTCTATCTCCGACGTGTAATTGAGGATCGACGTCTTGTACCCAATGTCGTCCAGCCACCCCTTGAGCATCGAGTTGCGGTACTCGATAGACTCCTCCACGTGCTTCACCACCTCCTCTCGGTACCCCCTCACCATATTCCATTCCGACTCTCTGAAGAAGTTATACGCCTGCGACGGCATCAACGCATTCTCTGAGATGTACGTGTTTCTGAACTGCCCGTCCATAGGCAAGCACACCAGCCACACCATTCCAGCCAGCATCATCATCACAGACAGTTTCGGCAGTAGCTTCACAAGCTTGGGGATCAGCCCAAGCTTGTCCATTCTCCTCTGCAGCGTTTCCAAGAGTGCCATGCTTCTCCGACCTGCTTCTCTGGTGTCTACACGGGTCTGCTGGTCTTCTCTTCCACACTCCAGCACCCATAAGCCCGCTTGATCCACCCATCTTCATCTTCAAGGGCCAAAAGCCACGTATTTGATGGTCTTTGGGATGGCGGTGTACGGGTGTGTGGGTGCTGGGGTCGTCAGGGAGGCCCCGAGGCCCTTGGTGGCCATGAGAGAGCAGTGGAGGGTAGGGGGAGTAGAGGAGAGGGAGGAGTGGTTAAGAGAAGCCCAACTTGGTGGACGGACATTAGAGGCCAGTAGGGCCAGAGGGCAGTAGGGCCAGTAGAGGCCGGTAGATTAGAGGAGTGGTTAAGAGAAACTCAGCTTGTGGATGGGCAGGCCATCAGGGAGCAGCAGGGCGCGGTAAAAGAGGCCAGTAAGGCCGGTAGGAGCCAGCAGAGGGCAGTAGGGCCAGAGGCCAGCAGAGACCAGTGTATGAAAAGATGCATGAGTAGAGTGGTTAAGGCGTTATATAAGGGTATACAGTTCAGAATACGGGTATGGGTCGGCACGTCAGCAGAGAACGGGGCGTGCAGGTGATTCGGGCTGGGGAGCCAGGCCAGTCACTCTCTAGACCCAGCACTCACCCCTCTTCCTCTTCAGCCTGCTGCTGATTGCCATCCGTGCTCCCTTCGTTACCGGACGCCTGCCCACGGGCTCCTGTAAACAAGTCAAGAAGCACTTGCGGAATGTATGGCTCGTCATCGCTCGGCGAGGAGCCAATGGCACTTGTAGACACGCCATTCGCAGTTCTATGGCTCTCAACCCCCACCGGGAATAGCGGGTCTCTGTTGACAAACTCAGCGTTTCTATTTGCCCTGGCTCCCGTGTACAAGCGGCCCCGGCGTCTGTACACATTCATTGACCTCCCACGACGGTTATGGCCATCATTCATCGGATCCCTGTTGACAGTCCTGACAATAGGAATAGACGCACGGGTATCAACGCTACGGTTCAACAGGCTATCACTATTCGTTCTCACTCTGATTGGGTTTCTTAGTCTTTCATTCAAGTTCTGTAAAAGACCCCTAACAAGACCAAAAACATTGGCCGCATCATTGCCAGCAACATCATTGTTATTATTGTCGCCAGTGTCGTTGCTGTTTAAACCAGAATCATTGCCTCTCACCGGTCCGTTTGCTTGGCTTTCTCCAAATGCCGGTAGAGCTATTGGGAAAGCAATCGGAAGCCCAATCTCCTGGGTTTGCATCTCAGTTTCAGTGCCAGTCTCTTGGTCTGGCATAATAAAGGTCAATGGTCTAGTATTAAAGTCATCAATGGCTAACCGACTCTCGCTTATGACACTGGCCAAGTTTGGCAATGTAATAGTAGTTTCGCTTCTGCCAACTCCGTTCAGGACATTGTTCAATATGTTGGTATCTTGATTGTCATTCGATGCCTCATGGGCTGTTGCAGAGTTGGTGGTATCATTTTCCAAATTATCATCACTAGCATTACTGATATTTTTAGGGTCCAATTTCTCCCTGCATAGCGGACATGTGAGATTGGTCTTAAGCCATTCACGTAGACAAGATCTTCCAAACAAATGCCCACAAGGCATGCTCACAGGATTATGCATGTAACTTGGTGTCTTTTTCTCATTCGTAGATTGTTGTTTCTTGGAATTGGTCTTTCTTAACTTAATCTCAGATCTATCACTTTCAGCATCATCTTCAAGAGATCTCTTTCTCTTCAAGTTCTTCTCCACTTCAGTGGTAGAACTGTCTTCTGAGGTTGTGAATTTTTCAACTTCAACGGCTTCCTCTTCTTCGTCTTCTTCTTCTTCTTCTTGATATTCGTCGTAGCAAATGGCACATTGTCTATCAGAATCAGACAGCTCACTGATCTTCTTGACTGGGAGCTTTGTAAAAGTTTCATCAGAGAGACCGGACGCTTTTTTAACAGACGTGGCAATTGTTCGTAAAGCTATTGTTGTTGCGAGTCTTATTAAAACTTGCAAGTTTTCTTCATTGTGATCATTGATACTAGGAACATGTAGGACCAAAGATCCTGACAAATTATCGCTACCATTGTTAGCATTTGGAGCCTGTCCGTATATGTAGTTGACAGTCAAAATAATGTTTCTAGAGGTCTCACGGCCACCGGTTCCATCACTATTAGTTGTAATCGGGTTTGTGGAAGGAAATGCTGAGCGCAGCCCTGATCGAAGTTGCTCTCCCATAGCTGCTCTTCTTCTTCTTGCAAATTCAGTTAATGACTGTTCTATTGGTAATGCTAGTCTAGAAAGAGCCGGTGATGTTGTTGCTCTTTCCTCTCTTAAAACACCTTCTCTAGATGTGTCAAATGCAGGATAGTCTAAACCTCTAATACCTTGTCTCAGAGGTGGCTCAGAGCTCTCTAAAGACGTAGTGGTTGAGCTGGCTGCTGTTGTTTCTGCCGGTGCCACTTCTGCTGCTGCTGCCGATGCTGTTTCTATTTGCTCTCTTGTCCGCCTTAAATGCCTTGCGTTGGTCAGCAAGCTTGAAATCGCTTCTGGTAAACTTGCTGCTCCTGCGCTGTTAAACGGATCCACGGCGCTGGAGGCTCCATTGGTCTGTGTCTGTGCCGGCTCCGTCCCTTGCTGTCTCTGTGCATCTCTCTGGCCAACTTCAATAAGTAGGCTCTGGCTGGACCCGTCAGAGTACTCGATGAGCACCGGAGGTAGTCTCAATCTGCCATTTTCCGAGGTGACTATACCGCTTCCCTCAGCTGGTGCTGTAGCTGCAGAAGTCCCTGTCAACTGTGACATATCGCTTTTTGGATCGCTGTGTGGATGAGCTAACACTGATCCAGCAGGTATCTAGATCTGCTTAGTATGTCCCAAGGGGGTTGACGGTGTGCTGTGCTGTGCTGTGCTTGTGCTTGTGTTCTTCACGCCTGTGCGCCGCCCTGCTTCCAATGTCCTGGTTCGAGTCTCCTCTCTCCTCTTTTCTTCTCTCTCCTCTGTCCTGTCGTTATCCACCTCACTCTTGTCTACGCCATTCACTTCACTTTGTCTCTGCTCACCTATCACGAATCTCTCGAATCCCACGCAAACCCGGCCGCCATGTGCTGCGCCACATCACAGGGGCAGCGGCAGGGGCGCAGGGCCCAGAGGAAGTCCAGGGGATTGGGTCTTAAGGGGAGAGAGGCATGTAGCTAGGGGGTAAGGGGGAGTATGAAGCTAAGGAGAGTAAGAAGAGGAGAATGACGCTAGGGGGGGTAAGGAGAGATGTATGGACAAGAGAAGAGGCGCGTAGCAGGGAGAGAGCGGCATGTAGCTAGGGGCGATATGGGGGAGGATGGAGGAGGAGACCGAGTCGGTGCATGGACGATGTCACTCAGTCAGTAGATGGACGGCATGACTACCTCACTGACTCTGTCACTGACTCGGTCACCGACTCGGTCGGTGCAAGCACTAGTAGTGTAGACTTGAAGAGTGGCGGGGGCAGCAGCGTGGACAGGCTCACCCCTCCAATGGTGTCTGCCCTTCCAATCATCGCGTGCTGCTCCCTATTGCTAACCAAGACAACCCCGCACTAGTCTTCCTCTGACGACTCTGTTTTCCAGTACACGCCAATGCCCTAGCACGGTGTAAAGCTCACAATGCACTCATAGTTACTCCATGGAAGAAGAGAGAACAGACAGGCCAGTCTCTCACGACAGCGCGGCTGCAATGGACAGGCTTTCGACAGGCAGTACTGAGCAAAAGGGTCGTCAAGAGACTCAAGGAATAGCAAAAGCATATCCTGTTTTTAATGCTTTTTGTCGAGTTATACATTCATGCCTGTAGGGCATCTTGTGGGGCTGCATTCAGTCTATTTGCAAGGCGCTGTGGGGGCACAACGCTGTCTGTGGTGGAGCCTATTTCTGGTTCTTTCTCTTTCTCATCCCTGTTTCTTCAACCTTACATGCTCAGTGCATGGTAGCTAAGCTTACTGCCCGCTATGCTCTGACTGCCCGCTATGCTCTGACTGCCCGCTATGCTCTGACTGCCCGCTATGCTCTGACTGCCCGCTATGCTCTGACTGCCAACCCACTACCCATACGCTAACCCTACAACACGTCCCTGGTCATGCATGAGAGCAGCTCACTCCTCTAGCCTCGTCTTTTTGGACATCTCTTACTCTCTCTAATGACTCTCACTCCCAATCTTACAGAAGCTTCCCTACACTTTCTCCTTCCTACTAAAGGAGACTGAAGCCCCCCTACACTTTCTCCTTCCTACTAAAGGAGACTGAAGCCCCCCTTGCCTCCTTCTACCTATTGCCCCACTCCTTTCCCGGCTCCCAATGAACACCATCTGGAAGCAAATCCGTGGGAAAAAATGACATGCTCTGTAAAAAGAGTTGAACGGATCATTGCGAAAACTGAGCCGTGGCTCGATCAGTGAAAGATCAGTCCCTCAATGAACTTTCCAGATCACCTGGATAGAATTGATGTCACTTCAGAGTCCACTAAAGCAGTATAGCAGATGATATATTCAATCAGAGAAACATGGATCCCGAGAAGTTGAACTTCTCTGTTGCGCAGGCGATTGAACTTGGACAATACAACAAGGCGTTTCAATTGACTCGTGCGTACCTTCAGGATGCAAGACTCTTCACGCCTGAAGATTCCACCATACGAGCACCAGATATATCTTTGCTGTCTAACATAATAGTGATCCAATTCAGAAAAGGAAAATATGGCTTTTGTTTGTCAATGATTGAATTAACATTACAGATTGTTGATTTATTAAAACCACTATATTCAAATATAAGACAAGAGATTGAAAATCTAGAACTGAAGTGCCATTTTTACAAGGCAAAAGCGTATTACTACCTTAAAGTCTATCAGTTGGCCTTTGAACAGATAACAATATTTGAATATTTGCAAAGCAGCAAGGGCAATGGTTCCCTGTTTATTGTAGACGAAGAGAATCAAAGCGCTGAGAGTGATGATACCATTTCAAGCAAAAGTGACCAGAAGAAAAGTGGAAATCTTATACACGATATAACAATTTCTTATAAAGATATGGAAAAATGTAAAGAGAACATTGATATTGAAAATGATAAATTAAGCATTATTGAAAATTATATTGCTAACAAAGAATTGATGGGATTGGTCACTAACCAGTATATTAGGTCCACTTACATCGGAATCAGCGGTACTTCAGATTTAATATATCCGTTTTCTAAGATTGATAGTAGCAAGCCTGGTGAAGTTGAAAAATACGAAGACTTAGATGAACCAGCACATGAGCTGAATCAAGAACTGATGAGTTTGTGTGAAATTTTCCCTGATATCCCTCTGCATGACATTTCAATGGCTTTGAAGGAATCTAATAACGATACAGATAAGACCACTGAGTTATTACTCAACTATGATTTACTCAAAGAACAAGGACATTTTGATGATGAACAAAAAGGGCAGATTTTTGAATACAATAAGGTGAATCCAGACAACATGACAAAGGCAGCTCAGAGCAAAGAGAACAAGAATGAAATGAAGAAAGTCAAAGAGACAATTGCTAAAATGAATGACATTGAAGACATCATGGAGATGTTGACATTGTCAGATACAGAGCTGGTGGAAGCTTACTACAGAAGTAATAGTTTTGATAAGGTGAAAACGGTCATTGATATCTTGAAGAACTATGATACAGGAAAAGGAATGGTGCTGACTTTGGTCAATCAGAACCTCTCCAGTGGTAGAGTTCAAGGAAGTTATGCCTCTGCAGCCAAATCGGATAAAGAAATACTAATTAGTATGAGAAACTACGTTAGATTGAAATACCCCCAAAAGCACTGTGAACTGAACGAGTATCTACAGAGCAATTCGAGATTGAAAAGCTTGAAAGAAACGTTTTATCTCTCTGCATTAGTATATTTTCAGGGAGACTTGTCGAGTGTATTGTTTGTTGCAGCTAGGTTGACTGCTATCCAAACACCTTTGCAAATTGTTCCTAGTCTATTATTTTCTAATGACGAAAATTCAGAGAACGAAAAGTGTTCCACAGATGAGAATCAATGGCAAGTTGCAAGTAAAAAGACTCGTTCCAAGTATGAAGCAGGCAAGACCTATGATCAATTGGTTAAGGAATCTAGGGATTTGAATATGATGGTTAAATCGCATAATGACAATATGGTTAGACATGTCTACTCCCAAAGGGTGAAAGAGAAACTTCGAGATGCCCATGGTGCTTTATTGGAATCAAATGAAATAGAGCTGAATAACAGAATAAGTAGTGCTTCTATTAACAGTGTTTTAGACCTGCATGGATTGTCTGTTGAAAATGCTCGTATTGCGACTAAGAGGTCATTGGAAATGTGGTGGGAGGATGAGTTTGCGCTTCGAGAGCATAAAGGTAGAAACCTTGATACCAAGGGTTCTGGCGCAGTTGAGGTGGGTCATTTTACCATTATATCTGGTAGGGGACTACACAGTGCTGGTGGTATCCCCAAGATCAAGATGGCAATTTTGAAATTTCTTGAAGGAAACGGATATATATTTCAAGAGAACAGCTCGTACATTGAGATTACTGGCAAAAAGAGATGCAAGGCTGGCCACTGATTGACTGTGATGAGGTGTATTAGTGCACCTGCTTTTTTTGCTAATTGGCAACTACGGACCAAGAATGCAATATCCTTGTGTTATAGATCATGAAAATAATTATATGTACATGCGATTCAGGAACTTGTTATATACGTATATGAGGCTATGTCTAAGGGGGATGAGTTTGGGCACTGCTACCGAGCTAACGTTTCTTCTTACTCTTCTCCTTTTGAGCCAAGTTACCTCCCAATTTTTCTTCAGCATAGTTGGAGCCCAACATGTCAAGGTAGTCGTCGGCCTCAGCGTCATCTTTTTGAGCGGTAGCACCTGTCTCCAATCTGATTTTTCTGGCTTTCTCCTCCTCCTCTTGCTTAGCCTGGATCTCCTGCTCCGTCTTACCAGATTGCTCGAACGAGGCAAACTTGGTCTTGAACTTGTTCAATTTACCCTTGGCCTCCGCGTCCAGCAATGATGCGTCGGGCTTGGACTTGTTCCAAATCGGGTTGTTTCTCTGGTCTGTGATCATTCTGATCTCGTTCTTCGGATACTGCGACTGTCTCGACACCACAGACCCGTCAGATAGCTCAACCATGCAGTTGAACTTGTGATAGATGGCCGGTCTAGCTTTACCCACTCTGATCCTCTTCATAGGTCTCTTTGGTAACGCTGCCTGCACCTGCGGGCGTCCTGTAGAGTACGCTCTGCTTATCAACGATGGCACTGCCTGCGACTTTGGTATTATGGAAAACATGTTTGCTCCGCGCCTCTACTGTCCTGTCCTGTACTCTACTGTCCTATCCTGGCTCTCCTTACCCAAAGCTATCTCTGTGCCGCCTTCTCCATCCTTTCTAATGTATCCAACAACCACACTGTCTTTCCAGCCCTCTGGAAAGTCACCAAAAAATTTTCAGCCTGTGGTGTGCTGACGTCAGCGCTTGGGTCAGCACACCACAGGCGATTTGTTGTTGATTACGTCAGCGCGCTTATCTAATTGCTTATATAAGTTCTTATGTCATTGTGCGTCGGTGCGCTGTGGTGTTGCTTATGTAAGCTGCTTATCTAACTGGCTGTGTTGAATGTTTATGTCATCCGATCAGCTAATCAATGACGCAATGTGGCTGGAGAGCAAGTGAACACCTACTGCAATTCAAGACCCGTCATGTTGAAGATGGATGAACCTCTACGATTGGCGCCAGGGTCAGGGGATTGGGATAGCAAGAGCATTGTGGCATAGCAAGGTGAAGATGGCGTGGTTGTTAACGCTCCTCGCAACGTACCTGGTGGGCGGGTTGACGCTGCCATTGCTGCTGGTGCTGGCAGTCTACTATCTGTCGCCAAAGGTGGTGACCGATGCGTACTCTCTGGCCAAGAATGACCGGCTGGTGGAAGAGCAGATGAGCAGGAAAAGAGGCGAACCAGAAGGTTACAGGTCTTTCAAAGCGGGCGAGTTTGCAGAGAAACAGGACTCTGACTTGAAAACATACTACTCGGGCTGGCTAACTGTCACAAGAGAGTTTTACCAGTTCACACAGATAGACCCGGATGAGTTCAAGCAGTCTGGCCCGACTGCCGGAGACATTGCAAATAGCCCCGGCAACAGCACCAGTTCTACCGCCTCGAATTTGCTCAAGATCATTAAAGGCAGCTCTGGTAGCGGGGCTGCGTCAGTGCCTTCATTGAATGCATCATCAGCCGCCGATACGGAGCTTCCAATGGACAATGAGTCCCTAGATGCAAAGAAGTTGAAAGCAATTAGAAAAAGAAACAGGTTCTATGCTGTTTTGAGACACGGAAACCTGTTTCTGTACACTGATGAAGAAATGAAAGATGTGCAACACGTTATTGTGCTAAGTCACTTTTTGGTGTCTGTCTGGCCAAGAAACCTGACTGATGGGCAGTTATTCACAAAGAGATCAAGTATCTGTCTGATCAAGAAAACTAGCTCTGATAAGGAAATGTTTGATCTCTTGCTTAAAAGTAACAAAGACTCGTCTGCTCCTAAAGGAAGCTATTTCTTGTACGGCGATTTGAACCATCAGAAAGAAGACTGGTATCTTGCTTTGTTGAGAGCAACTTCTATGCCCTACTTCAAAACAGGTAATGAGAAGGATTTGCTAGAGCCGGGCATCATGGCTAGAACCATGCATTTCAAAACATCAGATGCTGTCGATATGATCAGAACGTTGAATTCTAACGAAGGCCAGTTGACTGCACAATGGATCAATGCCATATTCGGCAGATTGTTTTTGGGTCTCTACAACACTGATGAGTTCAAGGCTTTGATCAAGAACAAAGTTGAAGAGAGATTGAAGAAAATCAGAACTCCCGGGTTCTTGGACGATATTTTGATTGAGCATATTGATGTCGGCCATGCCGCACCAGTTATCTCCTTCCCAAAGACGAAGAAATTGTCGGTCAGTGGAGACACTGAAGTGGAGATGAATGTTTTATACGAAGGAGGATTGACGATATCTTTGTCTACAAAGCTATTTCTTTTCAAGCAGCGTGAATTCGAAGTCAACTTGAAAATAGTTTTGAAGAAGTTACATGGTAACGTTGTTGTCAAATTCAAGCCTCCACCTTCAAATAGACTGTGGTTTGCATTCACAAAAATGCCTCAGATAGATATGGAAATTGAGCCAGTTTTAAGTGCCAGAGCCTTGAACTATAATTTGATAACAAACATCATCTCAAACAAGTTTAAAGAGGCGATTAGAACTTCTCTGGTCTTACCTTTCATGGATGATTTTGTATTCTATAAAACCCAGGATGAGATTTTTAGAGGTGGCATATGGGATAAAAGAGCTAGGTCTCAGCATCTTTCACCAATGAGTGACACTGAGGAAACTGCATCCTCTGAAGCCACCAAAAATGAGACTGACGGGCAGTCCGGAACTACAGCCCCAGAAGCAATATCACCAAGAAAAATCCCCCCTCCTGCTGCTGCTTCTCCTTCTCCTCTTCACCATTCTTCTTCTTCGCTGTCTCAAGCAACCGGTTTGAGTAAAGAGCAAGACGAAATGGAGAGCGTTTCAGCAAAGGTTTCCCCTTCGGGCGACTCGTTTAAATCGTCTGACATGACTGAAGCAAGCTTAAACTATAAGAAGCCTTTTTCTCGTGTTATTTCAAATGAATCTTCACTTGCTTCAGCAAGTTCGGCAAACTCTAAGGTGGCAAAGCTTAAAGACAAAGCTTTCGTTCTTGGAAAAAGAGCAAGTGCAATGCTAGAAAAGAAACTGAATAAATCTGGTGATGAGTTAGATGAAGCAGAGTCCATTCAAAAGAACATTGAAAGCAGCACCACAGATTCCCACTCCTCAGCGACGACCGGCTCGGCCTCATCCACTGTCACCACCTCTGTGATGAAACTTAGAAAGTGGTATAAGAGCAGTACAGAGAACATGTCGGCCGCTGCCGGGTCCTCGGCAACAACAGTACCAAAGCTGCCAAACTACGCTCCTCCCGAAATGATCTCTAATAGAAGGCAAAGGACAAAATCTGATGCATCAATGTCACAACCAGCTCCGTCTCACAAGAATCACCAGAAAACTACCTCTGGAGAGATGTTTGCTAAGCAGATGGATCAGACTTCTATGTTTTCTAATATGTCTCCAAGTGAGAACCACAGTGCTACTTTCAAGTCTGGAAATGGTTATTCCAGAAGTAAAGGGTCTGTGGTGTCGTCTGTTGACCTATTGGATGTTAGCCAAGACTTGAAGACTGGCGAGAATCCACTTAGTAGTCCTATAGAAGCGGGCCCCTCAAACAGAGTTTCTTCACTTTCCATATCATCAGCGGTGCCAGGCTCCCCGAACTCCCCTGATTCAGCTGCTGTTTTGTCTCATAAGGCCATTGCTACTTCCACTTTGCCTTCTACCAGCAAGCATTCAAGTTCAGAACTTGCTAGTCACGAGGAGTCGGTCCTGAAGGTTATAGTTTCGAGTCCCACTGTGCAAGACAGCCAGGAATCTAAGATAGATGCGTCAGCCAGTGAGTTGGTGTCTTGCGAGAACGCTGGTTCCGAACAGCCTTCTTTACCGCCACCGCTGCCTTTGCGTGATGATACTGAAGCTCATGGCACCCATGACACTCATAGCACGCAAGAGGGCCCCCATCTACAGAGACGTGCTCCTCCACCACTGCCTGAAAGATGATCTCATGAAACCTGTTCTGTAGGTCCTCTTTTACAAGTTGCCCTAGCTACAATCCTTATTGTTATGATGATTCCAAGTTCCTACGCTTAATCAGTGGAAAATAACGATTGAAATTCGTATTGTACAAGTTGTATATTAGCTATAGTTAAAAAAATACAGTATTTAAACATTAAACTTTTGTAGCAGCTCAGGTTTCAGCTTCAATGTCACGGGGTAGCTGCCATAACTGGTGGCATCACTTTGGGCAGCAGGCGCAGGCGCTTTGGGGGGGATGGCAGTCACTTCCTCTTTGACCGCCTTTTGGCTCTTTGACGCAACAGCTTTCTTTTTGAATGTTTCGTCTGTGCAGATTGACACCTTCTTTTGGAAAATGTTCAGTCTCACGTATCTTAGCGGATCTGCTGAGTTTCTAATAATCTCAGATGTGACCCTCTTGCTAGTGTGATGGGGGGCCGGCGCACTGGCAATCGAATGAAGTGACTTTAACTTTGAGGCTGGTAGGTGGAAACGAACCTCCAACTTACCTTTCACCTTTGAAATCACATCCACCAATAACTTTGGCTTTGAACTTGCGTCAGGAGCCGAAGCTGCAGACTTTAGAGATGTCAGAGATATCTTGTTGCTCAAGGCTGCCAATTTGAGTGTTGGCCCATTTGATGCAGTGGAAGGAGGTGCTATGGCAGCAGATATCGCTGGGGCAGCTGGAGCAGTGCTCTTGGGCTTGGAAGGCTCTATAGCCTTTAATTTCAAGCTTGGAGCCGAGCTAGCAGCAGCAAGTTTGGTTTTGATGGTCGGCAACTGGATCTTTAACCTACCCTCCCTTTTCAGACTGACAACAATCGAACCAGAAACGGAGTCGATCCTCTTCTTGTCAATTTTAGCAACTATCTTTTTATCCAGAGACGAGTTCACTGTTATTTTCAAAGAGTCTCTGGCCGGGTACAAGATCATGACAACGTCCAAAATGTTCCTTTTAGCGTTAGTCGAGAGCAAGCAGGAATGACAAGCTTGCCAAAGCTCCTTACGCAAGCCCTTACCAACGCCATAGTCACGTCTCAAAATATCAATGGCACCCTTCAAAGTACTTCTGGCTATTTGATCCTTTCTTAACTGAATAACACCCTTTCCAGCATTGTCTTCCACAATCACCATAGTACTTCCAATCATGGCGCCGTTGTTAGATAGACGGTTACCATCAAATGCATTGGATTCAAGGTCCAAAAATTCTTCATCATCCAACTTAGAAGGGGTCCCTTCTAGAGCAGCAACTCCAAATACCTTCAGTAAGATGCCAACAAGCTTGTATTTCATATAATTAGAACTCTCAAGCTTCAAGGTGACAAAGACTAATGACAATATGTTACTATTCTTCAAACCGCCTAGTGTCAGCAAACCTTCAAAGGCCAGTAGTCTGATCTCATCGCTGTAATTCGTCTTTGCGTATTCCAGCAACTCTGCAAATGAAATATCGATTAATCCGTTAAATGCTAATCTGATTTTTTCCTTTATGACTGTCTGAGTAATAATAAATTGGTACGAAGGTGACCAACTATCGAGATTTATACCTCTATTAATCTCCGCCATCGTCTCATATATTAATTTGCTCGTAGTATCAAATGAACTTTTCGTATCATCAATCATCAAGATGTTGTGGTTTTCAATAAATCTGTTGGTATTTGAAATCAAATTTGTGAGGCACGTCAAGAGATGGGAAATGTAAAAGCAATCATTAAAATCATTATTTGTGTTGTCATTGTATTTTAGCAAATTTAAAAGAATTCTTTTTAATTCAATGGGGGTGTCGCCATTCTTATTCTTGACATTAGACAAGGCCTCGGTAATCGCCATTCTGATGAATAAATCACTGAAATTGGTGAAATCGTTGGGAAATGGTAGGTACTCAAAAGGATCAAAGTCCTTCTGTTCCTTCTTGATAGCACTGTTGTAACAGAAAAAGTGTTTGAATGCCTTTAAAAGATACTTCATACCTAAATGGTCATTCTCCTCTCTCGATAGCTTTGCCAATCCTTTAGCTGCCTCAACTCTGACTCCATAAAAGTAACGCTTGTCCACCAATGTCCTTAGTAGAATATTAAAGTAATTAATTGGAGGTCTCAAGGAGTCAGTGAAATGATCTATGCTTTCGATTTGGGCCTCCACGTCTCTGTCTTGTCTCAATTGAGACTCAAACATAAGATCATGTTGATTAATATGAAAGTTGGCAATCCATTCGCAATCCGCATCAACTCTTATCCACTCAAAAGCGTCATTAGAAGTGTCATTAACCTCTTCGGCCTTTTCGTCGTATTTCAGTCCCCAGGCTTCTGCTTCAGATGGCAGCAGTAAAACGTCTCCTAATGTTTTCACCTTTGTGTCATCCTCCGCAGCAGACTTAGACATTCCCTTCTTGGGTTCTTTTTCTTCTGCCTCTTCGGTTGGAGCTAGAGAACCGTCCCTTCTTCTCTTGGTTCTTCTATACTTGGTATTATATTGAATGTCCAACTTTGTAACCGCATCCTTGATATCAACAATATGTTCATAAGGCGTTCCATCAGCTTCGTGGATTCTAATTGTAATTGGACCCATGAATACCTCTTGGACATCGGAGTAGTCATCCTCTGCCAAAATGATACTGGCCTCGTCAATAAAGTTGTCTCTCTGGTACTGTCTATATATATTCTGCCGGTTTCTCACTTCGCTGTCATCGTCGTCCTCTCTATCGAGCCCGCCCTGCTTGTGTCTTTGAATCTGCCTTAAACTCATTTCAATCATCATTCTTTTCCTGTTGAATCGTTGGGTGATCTTGAAAGTCGGAACACCACTATTAAAAACCCAGTTTTCAAAAAAAGCTTCCAACTTATGATGAGCAACCTTTTCACACACTCTCTGGAAATGGCCCGTGGATAAACAGTTTCCGCTAACAAGATCATTAGACATTGCTTGTAAAAATATCTTTGGAATTACCCGGGATAATCCAAAGGATTTGTCTGTCTTAGTCATACGCCTATCCAATATGAAAAGCACCAAAGGTGCCTTCAATTTTAAGAATGAGAAATCCTGGTCGCAATTAATGGGGAATCTAAATGCTTGATGAGACAAAGATTTTCTTCCGATATCCAAGTCACAAAGAAGTTTCATTCTTTGCTTGATCGTAAACTTATAGTGGTTCAATCCAAACAAACGTTTCAGAAACTGACCAGCCATGAAATGTGCAAGCCCTATCACTAGCCAGATATCATTCAGCGACTTAGGTAAGACATTAATACCCGAATATTGTTCTGCCAATGCAACTGATAGCTGCTCCGTGGTATTGTGAATTGGCTCTATGAGATCAGCACTATACAACAACCTCTCACTTGCAATAGTCAAACCCGCAAAACCGCAAAAGCTTACCGGCAAATCGTCAACAAATACCAGTGTATAACTTGGAAATGGAAAGGAGCCAAATTCTTTGGAGTAGAAATCAAAGGCTTTGTATAGAAATATCGTACTGTTTATAACCTGTGACTTTTTACCTCTCAGATGGTAAAACATCGTTGGCACTTTGTTTGAATTAACGTCGTTGGGCATCAGCGAATCATTCAAGTCAACATTGCCCGAACTAAGAAAAGATGGTGAAGGAAGCAATTCGTTAGAGTCTGGGTTAACATCCATCATCGGAGTCTTTTCAAACGGTCCAATTGCAAAACCTAGGTGGTGTGGCGCAACAGGGTTATAAAACTGGAAATTGACAACTTTTTTGCCAATGTCGATTGTATGTGGTGATTCTTTGAAACTAACTAAATCCGGAACAGTTACAAATAATGGAATTGATTCGTCAATCTCACTTTTGCTATCTGTGCCATCTGTTGCAGCGTCGTTTTCCTCGGTTTCGTTGTCATCCAATCCATTAGATTCGGCTGTCAATTGCTTTCCAACCTGATCATTTGCATCATCTTCGTCCATTTCTTCCAGTTGAATCTTTCTGAGCGCCTTTTCTGCGGCCTTTGTTCCAATGATCTTGGTCTCACCAATATCACCGATAGTCTTTGGAATCACAATGTTGATATCCCAGGCGGGTTTTTCATAAAAGTTGTCGATACATGGGACCCATGAGCTGGCGCTACATCCTAAATCACTATTACTGGTGAAGCAAAACCACTGGTCCTTGGGTATACCTGTATGTTTACCTCCATGGAAGAGTATACCATTTTTAGGGTTTTTCACTATGTAGTTGATCTTTATGTTCAATGGGGTGTATATCTTCTCTGTGCTGGTTAGAGCGGCCGTATTAATTGGTGTGCCATGAAACGATTTATTCGTTTGAGCCGGGGAGAATGTCTGCTTAGATGAGGACTGGAGTTTAACTCTTATGCTGTCAGGGACCTGGATAATCAATTCCGAAGAGTTCTCCTGGAAATTCGAATCGGTGTGGTATGCGTTTGAGGACAAGGACCCGTCTTCATTGGTCGCGTAGGCGTATGAAGGGTCATTTGTTTGGTCCGAGTAGAGAGGGTAGAACTTTCCTCTGTAGAGGTGATGCTGTTCTATGGAGATTTCTTTGGCGTTTGTTTCAAACGTCTTGTTGTAGTTGTAGTCCGCCAGGACGGGGTTTTCTAGCTCGTTCAGGAACTCCTCGTTCTGTCCGAAATCGGTGTAGTGGAAGTTGGCTTTCCGCTGGTTCACGATGATGGACTTGATCTGGATGCCTCTGCAGTCCAGCTTCACCTGTCTGAGCGAGGCCTCCTGCGGCAGGATCGTCAGCTCCGTCTCTCCGATGATCAGCTGGTCCGCCAGGTCCACATCCAGCGTGATCTTCTGGTACCCCACTTTGAAGTTCTGCGACGGGATGTTGTCCACCTCGTACTTGCTGTGTCGTTTCGGCGTGGCGTGCGATCTCGGCGTGTTCCTCGAACTCGCATGACTGTACTCAAAGGGCGTGGCCATTCTGTTCTCGCTGCGACTGCCGCCGTGTCTGCTGCTCCTGCCGTCTTTCTGCTGTCTGTGTGTCCTCTGTGGACCTCCTGCCTCCTACTAACACCTCCTCCCTCCTCCCTCCGCCCTCCTCTCCTATTACACTCTCTTTGCAACGGATTGGCTCTTGCTTTCTGGGCTGTTTGACGTTTGGTGGTGAGGCTGTCTGCCAAGGATTAGCGGGGTTTTGTGTGTGGGAATGCGTGTCAGTAAGGGCGGTGCACGGGTGGCGGTGTGGAGCGCAGGGCGGGCGCAAGGGTGTGATAGGCAAGCTGTCTTACAAGGTGATATAGGCAGGGTGGTAGGAGGCTCTGCTATGCACAGTTGGGAGTCCAGTGGGCTGCAGTGGGCTGCAACAGGGTCCAGTGGCTCCCACTGGACTCCACTGGAGCCAATGGCTGCCACCCGCATGCGATGCGGTGTACGGGTGTTTTCTGCTGTGCACGCTGTCTCTGGGCTGTCATAGGCAGGCAGGCACACGCAGGCACACGCAGACTCCCATCCCAGGCTCTGCTACACACTCTGCAGCCCTTGAAACACAGTTGTAGCACAGTTGTAGGTCGCTGGACTCCACTGGAGCCTGGCTGCCAATTGGAACCCCTGCAGCCACTGGCACCGCCCGCCTCATGCTGGTGCACGGGTGCCCCGGCCACCCCCGCTCACGGCTGCCATCTCCTGGGCCTCGTGGCCTGCCACACCCACCTTTCAGCCCTCCTTTCAGCCCTCCTTCTAGCCCACAACCCGGCCACTCGCCAAACACCCACTCCTCTGTCATACCCGCCCTGAAACCACTTGCTCTCTTACCCCCCTCCCCCAAAAGCCCCTCTGTCAAAACACCCGCACGGGCAACTCTCCCAGGCTCGAGCCCTCACAACTCACCAAAGCCAAAAGGCCCGTCACCAAGCTCAACATCCGTCTGATCCAGAGCAGGACCAGAGCGGCCAGACAGCAGATCAGGACATATACACAGGTAGTCCAGCTAAGCAGCAGTCTACGGAACCACCTGCACAGAACGACACGCAGTGCGACATTGCACGGACAGTTTGGACTGCACTGAACAGCACATAACTACAGCGAGCTCCCGACAAGGTTTCCATGAGTACCCGTGTTAGTGTGTCTGTGGATATCTCAAGAACCGGAACCGATACCTACTAGCTGACCAAGTCGACGCTTGCACCCACCACCCACCACCCACAAAAGCCCACTCACAGCCCCGGCTTTGTCCCCCTTGGCCAGAGCCTCGAGACACTGAAAAGCCCACACATTCGACCCCGTGGCTAGCACAACCCGTGAGTCCCTGCTCCTGCTCCCCCTTTCACAATGGCACAAGACTCAGTTGCAGACGAGAACAGCAACTTTCTCTCCCTGCTAAACTCCAGAGACTGCGACGTGTACTCATGTCTCAACTACCTACAGCAGCACGCAGACAGTATAGGAATACAGTTCTTCATATGCAAGAGACTATCCAGGTTCCCAATGAGCGAATTGAGGTTCTTCATTCCCCAATTCCTACAGCTGCTAATCACAGTTGAAACAGAATCTATCGCATTGGAGGAAATGATCAAAAGCTTGTGCATGAACGACGTCCATTTCAGTTTGCTCACTTTTTGGCATTTGCAAGCCCTTCTACAAGAATTGAGCGTCACTCCTGAGAGTATAGGCTTCCAAACCTGTAAGAGAATGGTTAATGACTTACAGTATCAGCTATTTAACTTGTCAACAACGGGCTCTGCGTCTTCGGACTCTAATAGAAGCCCAACTGCTAACCAGCACTATCATCACCATCACCACCACCCTAGTAAGAATCTCAAGCAATACAGAGAAAACGTCGTGCCTTCTATTGTTTTGGCTACTTCCCTAATGGCAGGTTTTGCTGTTCCAAAATCAACGACTTACGTGGAACCGATCGTGAAAATACAAGGCAGACAATTGAAATCCATGGTTTTCGAAGTCGTCAAAGACATCAAAAGAAACTTGACCGAAAATTTGACAAAAAAGAATACATTGAACAATGCTTTGATGGGTAAAACAAGAGAAGAAGTTGATGATCTCAAGAGATCAAGATCAACGGGAAGATCCACAACTAGATCTCCACTTAGCTTGAATAAACCTTATGTTTCCTCATCTCTCAATGAAACTTCCTCATTTACTAGTGACAGAAAGTCCGAGGACCTAAACTTTGATATGATTGATTCTTACGCTGATTTAAACCTGCCTAAGCTAGGTAAACCATCACTCAAAGGTAAATCATTCGTCTCCTCAAATCAAAGAAATAAGACTGAGCTATACACAACACAATCGTCTGGTGATTTGCAGCAGCACAATAATGTGGATTCTGCTAATACAATTGATGATATGGTTGCATCCATGCCAAATCTTTATCTTGCTTCTTCTTCGCCAGAATTGACAAATAACGATGGCTTGGCAGGCTACACTTCTGACGGTTCCTACGCTTCGTCTATAAGAAACTCTCTTGATTTCAGGGATAGCTTTGAAAGCGACAGCATGAATGGAGATGATTCATCATCCATTACAACTGAGAAAAAAGTCGTTGCTTCAAAGACTTCATTGTCAATTCCTCAACAGATGAAACTATTGAAGTCGAGCTACTTCAAATATGAAACACAATTTGTGATTGCATTACAAAACATTTCCATTAGACTATCAAAGGTTCCGAAGGACGCAAGATTATCCACCTTGAAGGCCGAATTATCAATGCTGAATAATGATTTACCTTGCGAAGTGGACATTCCAGTTTTGCTGCCTAAGAACAAAAAAGGTAAACTACATAAAATATGTAGGTTTGCAATCAATGAAAGTGCGGTACTAAATTCCGCCGAAAGAGTTCCATATCTTTTACTTATTGAGTACCTAGCTGACGAAATTGACTTTGATCCGACTAATGTGAACAATAAGCAAGTCTTGAGCAAACTTGATAGCAAGGATAGCAGCGACAGTTTTAAGCTAACGGATAAAAAGTACAGATTCGACCTTGCTGTTCAACCAGTCTCATCTTCGGTTAACTTGGACCGACTATCAAGCAACCAGTCATTAACGCTACCGCAATCTGGTGCTTTTGATCCTTCGGCTCCATCTTCACCAATGCTTTCCAACCCACTTAGCAGAGACACTCTTGATGATTCTCTTAATCATAATTCTATAGAAGTTCGTGAAGAATCAGACTTGGGTGATATCTCTGTTGTTAAGATGACCAACAATATCGAAACTCAAAGAATGTTCAGACCAAGATCAAGAGTTTCAAGTGCCAATTTCACAGGCATCTTGAATCATAAGACATCCGGTTCAGAGTCCACTGTTGTTGATGACTCTCAAATAGAAACAGAGTATGATACTAGACGTGATGATAGTGACTTGGCTAATCAATTAAGAATTGCAGCTCTGATGTTAACACAACTTGAATCTCAAAATTCCACTTTGCAAACTGTTCAAGCTGCTCAGATCAAAGCGAGATTAATTGATTCCATGAAAGCCATGCAGGATGGATTTGATGTTCCAAGGTTGGACGAGGTTCAAGGGTTAGCAGGTGAGCGTAAGCTATCTAACGATTTGAAGGTGGCTGGTATAAGTTACTTAGGTGAAGATTGGAATGCCAAAAAGAAGAGAATTAGAAAGGAATCTAAGTTTGGGCACTTAGAAAATTGGGATTTATGCTCAGTGATTGCTAAGACCGGTGATGATTTGACTCAGGAAGCCTTTGCTTGTCAATTGGTCCAAGCGATGGCAAAGATTTGGTACAAGGATAACGTTAAAGTTTGGGTTAAACGTATGCGTATCTTAGTTACATCTTCCACTACTGGTTTAGTTGAAACAATCACCAATGCTTTGTCAGTTCATTCAATCAAAAAGTCTCTAACTCAGCATATGGTCAATAATAATGAAAACTCAAAGGGTCAGATTGCGTCTTTAAAAGACCACTTTCTCAGAGCGTTTGGAGAAGAGAACTCACCAGGCTACAAATTAGCACAGGAGAATTTTTGTATTTCATTGGCTGCATATTCTGTCATCTGCTATGTTTTGCAGATTAAGGATAGACATAATGGTAATGTTATGCTAGACTCTGACGGGCATGTGATCCATATTGATTTTGGCTATTTGCTTTCAAATTCTCCCGGCTCTGTTGGCTTCGAAGCCGCTCCTTTCAAGTTCACGAATGAGTATCTTGAGATTCTAGGAGGGCTTGACTCCTACTATTTCAAGATGTTTAAGCAGCTTATGAAGGAGGCCTTCAAGTCAATTCGTCGTAATGCTGGTCCTTTAATCAGCATGGTTGAGTTGATGCAAAAAGATTCCCAGCTACCATGTTTCAAGGCGGGTGAAAACACTTCTGTTCAAATGAAGCAAAGATTACAATTACATTTAACTGATGATGAGCTAGATGCTTTTATTGATAATGTCTTGATCAACAAAAGTATCAACAGCATATATACCAAACTTTATGATCAGTTTCAACTAATAACACAGGGTATTTGCAATTAGTCAGTCCTTTTCTTCTCCAGCACCTTGGATTTTGTATATACTCTGTCATTTCTTTCATTTCTTGTTTATCTAGCATGTATGTTTTTATTCAACCTCTCTAGTACTCTGTATCTTTCATCACAAACGAAATACAGTAATAGTCAATAAAAGTTTCATTTAAACAGTAATTCAGTTTCTAAAAAACGATATCCGTTGTAAGATTTACATATATTCTTGACAAAAACTGACACTATTTTATCGAAACCGAAGACTAGGTCTGTTTAGAACTGTCCTAAAATCAAGATACTTAATTGTAGTGCAAAAGCACCTTAAGTTTAGAGGTCTTCATTTCAATACATCTTGCCATTTCAGTCTTTGAATCGTGAGAAAGGTCATTTCAGGTCCCAAGAAACTTGCTCGACATAACCGGTACGACACCGTGTTTGTTGTGGCTCTAAGTGAGACATTTTGGAGGCAGAGGAAGTGGCGGCCAACGAAACACCAAAGTCCGTGGATTCCAACAAAACTGGTTTATAACCCAATAGCACATGTTATTGATTATTGAAACGTTCTGATTCAGCAGCAAACAGCATGTTTTGACGACTCGTGAGGAAGTGGATGGGTTAGATGCATATACGGCATGTACAAAGTCTGTTTTTAGTGCCCAAGCTCCGTCCCTGTTAGCTCAGTCGGTAGAGCGTTCGGCTTTTAAGGATTACCATTTCGGAAGTCGACCGAAATGTCCAGGGTTCGAGCCCCTGACAGGGAGCTTATTTTTTTTTAAGTTACATCTATTATTATATTATGTAATAACAAGACGATATGGTCATGGGCTACATTCTTACAGCCTTGATAGACAGCAACCAATGCTATTATGGCACCTTTTCTGGCGTAGCAGTGCAGTGTATTAGAAGAATAATGTTGACAAAAATATAGAAGAGAATAAACAGTTATCCCAGTAAGAAGAACCAAAGAGTATGTCTACCACCCATTTCCCCATCCATCATCCTGATCGTCTAATTCAAGGTCCAATTTGAGTTTGTTTTTGTGCTGTAGCTTTAGTCCTCCTGTTCTGCTCCCTTGAGGCGCAGTTATGGTCTTTTTCACTGCTGGCGGCTTTGTTTTAGATGGTTTGTTGAGGATTGAAGAGGTGATAGGTTTTGGAGGCTGTTCTTCTTCATCAAATCCCCAACCATCGTCTTCTAAGTCAAAATCATCTTCTTGGATAGTGGATTTTGTTTCTGGAACATTGAAGGTAGATCCCGGTGCATCCTCAGACTGGGGCGTCACTATGGCTTCCGTATTTTTCATAGCCAAACTGGCGGTTGAACCGTTGCCACCAGCACTTGCACCAAACCTAAAGACAGAAGCCTTAGCGCCGGGTTTACTAACTGATAAAAATGAAAGGCCATTTGCGATATCAGCAGTGTCTTCCTCTAGGGATGCAGCAGTTGACTCATCATCGATGGGTAATTTACTGGCTTCATCATGGATCTTTTTCATGTAAATTTGAAATGTCTTTTCAGCTTCAAGTCTCACTTTGGATGATTTATCCAAAAGGGCGGGAGCTAATGCTGATAAAACTTTTGAACAGCAAACCTCTGGAGAAAAGAAATCCACACATGTCTCAAAGGCCACAATAGTGTTCAATCTCAATGGCACAAATGGGTCTCTCAAAGATTTGCTGAAAGCAGTGATCAAGACACTAGCTCTAGAGTTGGTGTTTATAAACTTCGCAATCTTGGTTAAACAAATAACAGTATTAGTTCTAATCTCTGCCTCAGGGTCATTCTGTAACTTCGCTAGGTATCTTAACAAATCGTTATTTAGTTGTCTGTCAGAAATCTTATCTACAACAGTCATAACTGCTTTCAATGTTTCACTTCTTATTGAGATATTAGTATCATTGAAGCCTTGAATCAAATGTGGAAATATTTTATCTTGAACTTCATAGCTGGTAATTCTGGCCACCATTTCTGGTAAAGCTTGCAAAAGCGTAACTCTAATAGCTCTGTCTGGTAAAGTGAAAGCCTTGAAAACCATAGGTTTGACGCCTGTGTTAAATAACTTTTCGTCTAATGGGATACCATGCTTGAGAATTATGTACAAAATCATGGATTGAACATTAGATTCATTACTTTGAATTTGGATGAAAACATTGGCCAATTCGGGTAGAAGTCTGTAGAAGAACAATCCTGATGGGATCAGCTCAATCTCATCCAATGACTGGAAAATTTCAACCTTCTCTTCATTGCTCTTCAAGGCCATTTCACTCAAACTTTGATATAAAGAGATCAATGGAGTCTCAAAGTAAGTGTGTTCTCCCATTTTCAAAAACTGTTCTGTTGAATATCTCACAGTTTGAGACTGATTGCACAACTTTTTCAAATGGACAGCCATAGATCTAGGAACCTTGTTGAAATCAGAGATATCAGACATGTCTCTAACGTTGGCGCCTGTGTTGAACAATTCGTAGATAAGGACACCTAACTTGAAAGAGTCAAATTTCATGGCATTGTTGGCGTTTGTGGTGGTCAAGTAGCTGGCACCGTTGTTTTTGAACTCTGGAGGACACAGAGAACTCTGGAAGCTTGGCAATTGAAAAGCCATAGACAAGGCAGCAAAATCCCGCTCTTTCAGGCTGGCAAGCAACTCAAACCCACCCAATTTCCACTCGCCTGACTGGTTCACAAACACAGAGCTCTTGCACACGTTACCGTGGATTGACGAGCCTTCAACGTTGACGAATTTCAGCGCATTACAGATCTGAAAGATACCCAGGAACAGCACGTCCGCAGGCATGCCCTCCTCCGGGTAATCCAGGTCCAGCACATCCTCGAGCGGCCTGATCCGCTCTGTTATCACGTACAGGTGGGACTCATTCTCAATGGTGTCCACAACGCTCACAACTCCCGGCAACAAGCTCAGGGACCTCAATCTTTTCAATCCGTTTCTTGCAAACTGCACGTACTTGGCGTTGTACGCGTTCTTCAGCTCAAAGTCAAAGATGCTCACTGCACTGTTGTCCTTGTTTGATGTTCCTTCGTAGATGCTCCAGATCGACTTGGACCGGTTGGGATCGCTCGCATGGTCTGTCACTATTTTGTTGCCAAACGTGTATGGAATCGATGTACCCGTGAGCGTCCCAAGCGTCTTCTGCAAGAAATTCATTTCCCCTTGTAATCAACTGTCACTCTCGGCTGTTCCGGCTCCCCAATTGTGCCCACACGCCTTTCCACAGCACCCTTACTTATCCACTTCTTTCACCTGTTCCATCTCTGGTTCTCCGGCTGTTTAAGCCTGTTGCTGGTTTTTGCTGGTTTTTCCTTCCACCGCAACGCGCTGCAACAGCTTGACGTGATTTAAGTGAGAATGGGCTAGTTAGCATGGATGGGAGGCAGAACGGCTAGTGCAGAAGGGAAGAATACAAAGCTAGGGAGTAGGCGACGAAGGCACAGCTACACCGGCTCAAGGGGGTGGAAAACAAGGCGGTTTGGGTTATTAAGCAAACAAGAATGAAAAGAAGATTGAATATAAATACTAGGAGAGAGTGAGAAAGGAATGAAAAGAGAAAAGAGGCAATAAGAATGACGTTATGGTTTTAAAAGACGAAACCATTGGAGAACCTTTTGATTTATGAAATGTGGAGTGTGTAGAGAGATGCTCTCACTTTCTACTTGTGCACGTTTTGATGTCGATATGTCAGTTTTCTTCACTCGGCGGCTTCTTGGAATCTCTCGGAGATGTTGCTCAATAGCTTATCAAATTCACCTCTGACTTCAACTTCACCTCTGCTTGGCTCAAAGAACTTGGCCGAAGACACAGAGTGCTTCACGTCGGAGGTGGCCTCGGCTAGCTTGGACCATTGAGCGCCGTTGGCAACGGCCTTCTGGGCCTCCTCAAAGTAGGTAACAAAGGTCTTCATCATATCGTATGTCTTCCAGATTGGACAGAAGGCATCGTAGGTGGAGTAACCGTTTTGTTGTAAGAAATCCTCCTTGATCAAAGTAGCAACATCCAAGATAATCTTATCTGAGTCAGACAAAGCAGACTTACCAACCAATTGCACAACTTGCTCCAATTCCTCAGCGTTGGTAAGAATCTCCTTTATCTTATTTCTCAAAGCTGGAAACTCTGGATAAGATGAGTCGTAGTATTTATTCAAAACGTTCGTGTACTTGGAATATGAAATTGCGGTGTTAATGGATGGGAAATGCTTTCTTTGGGCCAACTTTTTATCCAAACCCCAGAAAACTTGGGTAATACCCAAGGTGGAAGTGGTGACAGGGTCGGAGAAGTCACCACCAGCTGGAGACACGGCAGCAACAATAGAAACGGAACCAGTTCTATCTGGGGAACCTAGAGCAACAGACTTACCAGCTCTCTCGTAGAAAGAAGCCAACTTAGCACCCAAGTAAGCTGGGAAACCTTGATCGGCAGGCATTTCACCCAAACGACCGGAAATCTCTCTCAAGGCTTCAGCCCATCTAGAAGAAGAATCAGCAATCATAGAAACATCCTTACCTTGATCTCTGAAGTACTCAGCCAACGTAATACCTGTGTAAATGGAAGCCTCTCTGGCAGCGACAGGCATATTGGAAGTATTGGCGACCAAGGTAGTTCTCTTCATAATTGGTTCCTTAGTACCGCTGATCTCTGTGAACAATTCTGGGAATTCCATCAAAACTTCAGCCATCTCGTTACCTCTCTCACCACAACCCACATAGATGATAACATCGGAGTTGGAGTACTTAGATAGAGATTGAGAAATAACAGTCTTACCACAACCAAAGGCGCCTGGAATACATGTAGTACCACCTTGAACACAAGGGAACAAAGAATCCAAAACTCTCTGACCAGTTAGCAATGGGTAATCTGCAGACAACTTTTGAGCAACAGGTCTTGGAACTCTGACAGGCCAGGTATGCATCATGGAGTATTTATGGGTGACACCTTGGTATTCAACCTCTAAAACGGTATCATCAACATGGTAAGAGCCGGATTCTGCAATGGAAACGATGGTACCTCTGGCTCTTGGAGGCAGTAGAATTTTATGGTCGGACAACAAGGAGTTTTCAAAAGTGGAACCAAAGATGTCACCACCAGTGATGTGATCGCCAACTTTTAGGGAACCTGGAGTGAATTCAAACTCTGTGGTTCTAGACAAGGCTGGAGCGTCGATACCTCTTGGGATATAAATGGATTGAGACATCTCCTTAATGGCCTTCAAAGGTCTTTGGATACCATCATAAATAGTCTCCATCAAACCTGGACCCAACTCAACGGACAACGGTTTACCAGTTCTTAAGACAGGGTCACCAACGGTCACACCGGCTGTCTCTTCGTACACCTGGATGGTGGCTTTATCGGCATCAATTCTAATCACCTCACCAACCAAGTTATCGTGACCAACCTTGACTAGCTCGTACATAGCACAACCAATCATGTTTTCGGCCACAACAACAGGACCCGAAACTGAGTAAATTTGACCGTACAATGATTCATCGGCGTCCAAGGAAAGGTTTTTGATAGCCTTTCTAGCGTTTTCTAAAGCTCCCGCCTGCACAAACAAACATGTAAAAAGGGGTTTCTCACTGGTTAGTATTCATGATTCCGGCAATCCACTTCAATTGCACATCGCAGACAAATAAATCGAAGGCACTCAACTGCTTGCAGCTCAACACCTACCTGTCTCCGCCACCATCGCCTGTCTGCAATTCCACAACCACCATCTCAGAGAGCATCTCCCAACTCCAATGCTGCCCCGGCTTCCCATTGCCCTGGCCAGCTGCCGCTCTCTGCTCTGCTATTCACCCATCCAGCCCCTGTCCCTTTCTGCTTGCCTCTATTTGAGTGCCCTTTTTATCCTCGCAGCATACTCCAAAATGCGCTTCTTCCCGCCCTCAACGTACCATTCTAGTGTTTTAGTATATCAGTAATGCTGTCTTCTCTTGATATCACAATCAATCGCTCCAATTAGCTCTTCTCCACCCTCCTCTACCCTCCACTCCCCATCTTCTCTCAACTGCCTATCTTAATTTGTTGCCCTATTTCTTGTCCTCTCGATTTTCCTTAACGCTGCCTTTCGTCTCATGGCTGCTTCACGGGTTTGCTGAGCTCATGCATTACGTGCGCGGCAGCAGCGGCTGCCGCGGGGGTCTCCGGCGGTTACGGAGCACGGGATACACCCGTGCACCGGAGCGATAAGGGCTGATTAGGTGTAGGTGGAGAGGATTAGGTGGATTAGGTGGATTAGGTGGATTAGGTGGATTAGGTGGATTAGGTGGATTAGGTGGATTAGGTGGATTAGGTGGATTAGGTGGATTAGGTGGATTAGGTGGATTAGGTGGATAGGATTAGGTGGATTAGGTGGATTTATATAAGAATACCCGGATTCAACCTGGACCTTTGGCCAGACAGACTCCCCATACAAGCTCAATCACGCAGCAGCGGTATGCTGCTACCCTTGAAAAGCTTCCCTAACCTGTCAACAATATCAATTCTAATCTGCCGAGAGCCACCCGTCCCAGCAAGGCCACTGGAAAGTCTGGAGTGCCCTGTGTCGGACTGCCTTTCAGTGGACACCGACCGAGGATCATCAATCACAAACTTCGAAGTATGTGACACACCCTTAAACTCGTCGTCAATGAAAATTAAATAATGTGACACACATTTAGACTCCGTGTGTCTCCAACTTACTAGAACCTTACCCACCAACTCTAGCGGTGCAGTAGAGACACTTGCAATCTCCGGAATATTGAAGTAATTCTCTGATGGATAATTGTTGGCGTTTATAATCGCAAGCTCGCCAATTCTCAGCACTGGGCTCACCTCCATCACGGTTTGAAATTTCTCACTTTCCTTATACTTCGGTTTGTTTGCCCTGACGGGCTCTGTCGAGTACGCACTGCTGGAAAGATCACTAGGTATCAAGACCCAATCTTCGTCCTCATTATCGTTGTAAACATCACCATCAATCAATTCTTCATACGTCTCATTATCAATCACGCTTGTCACAATGGAGTCCTCTATGGAAAAGCTTCTAAAGAAATTTTCATTAATTTTGTCATCATCGTAAGTCAAATCAACAGATTCTAGCATTACAAATTCTCTGGTGCTTCTGGTGCTCACTTGGAAAGTCTCATCCAAGGTAGACCACCTTCCAGCTGTTGAAACCAATGGAATCACCAACTGACCTTCTCTCACTTTCGATATTGCCCTGTAACGAGTTTCCACGTAATATTTGATCTTCAATTTGAAGGTGCTTTTTGTTTTATGATTAAGTTTATATGTCACTCTAACCGCAATTGTATGGAAATCACACTGCTGAACAAATTTAAATAAAGTCAAATTTTGAACTAGCTGATCGTTAAAAAGAACGTAGCCATTGCTGTTATCATCAACTAGTTCATTATATTTCACTTCAAGACATGAGCCACATTGGTAAGCATCGGCAGTACAGAGATTCATGCTCAAGCCACCATGGCTCTTTTCTGTAGCCGTCTTTTGTCGCACGGTTATTGGTATTTCACTTTGTAAAGTTGAGTTTACCCAGCTACCGTTGTAAATCAATTTGCCATCTTGAAAGAATTGATTACCTTCCCCAATACAAAAATTGGTATTAAAGCAAAAACTTGACTCATTCAACCGGCAAACGCACGAGTTATAAGGCGTAATAGTTGAAGCAACAGAGGATTCTTTATCAGAAAAACCTACCCAAAATCTGGTGTCATTTTCAAAGAAGGAGCTAGCGCCTAGATACTCATATGTCCAAGCAGGAGCAAACAATGCCACATTTGATCTGTACTTTTGAATGATCTGACATGCGACACTTGAATCAAAGCCTCCTTTTCCAATTAAACTTCCCCTGCCCCAAACATCGTATCCAACAAATACTTTCTTTTCCACTCCAAGGATGCCAACATTCTTGATATTTTCTTGCAAATGTTTAATGTTCCACCAGTAGTTAGTGAAGAAATTATCTGCAACAGAGTAAAAGTTATAATTATTTTCAGTTATTCCATTCATGTAATACACCTTATTCTCCGGATGAATAAATGAGTCATACCAGACAACTTCATTTTTCGAGTCCAAGCAACGCAAGTCTGCTTTGAGACATTCAACAAAAGGTAGCAAGTTTGCGCCAATTCTTGGATTTGAGAATCTGGTCTCAATGTTTAATAGGTAACC
Organism: Ambrosiozyma maleeae (nom. inval.); assembly: GCA_003706635.2. Lineage (NCBI taxonomy): Eukaryota > Fungi > Ascomycota > Pichiomycetes > Pichiales > Pichiaceae > Ambrosiozyma > Ambrosiozyma maleeae (nom. inval.). The sequence continues at coordinate 149,368 of PPLV02000019.1, read as the reverse complement.
ATCAAATCCAAAACACTCAACAAGCTTAGTCAAAATTTCTGTGAATCTAAAACGATCGTTCTTCTTGACCACCAATCCATCCAACTCTTCGTAGTCACTCAAATTGCCGCCTTCGAATATTATTGTACCCAGGCATTTGATGCCATTTTTATGGCAGAAATTGATCCAACCCACTGGAGGAACACTGATCCTGTGATGGCTAAAATAGACAAATGTATCAACAAGCTGTGGGTACTGTAAGAAGTAGCGGTGTCCTGTGGGGTGTGGGAAATAGCCTAGGGGGCTATCATCTTGGTTGGCTTGGTAACCGTTTTTAAAGTCGTGGCACACCATGAGTTTAGTTGTGTAGTGATCATTGGCTCTTGGATCAGCCACCCTTGGATTGCTGCGATTCAACTTTGACTCCGGGAGACTTGAGCTGGGGTCTGTGTTTGGATGTATGCCATTGACTGGTTTATTTCTGGCGTACCAGGCGTAGTCCTCGGTAGATTTTCGTAGCTGGTCCAAATCAAAGTTGTAGTGTGAATTTGGGTGTGAGAGGGCATCGTACCAATCTGACAACGACGAGAGGCTGTCGAAGTACAGCGAGCCAATACCAGCCTGCATGCTCTGGGGTGCTGAGTGTGGGGTAGCGGAGCGATGCGGTGTAGCTGGAGTCTGGGCCGCAGTGGACGGGTGTGAGCGCCGTGGTCTGCTCTTGACGCCAGCTCGAGATCTTGGAGAGCTCAGCGCGCAGTACGAGCGTGGTCTTGAGTCTATGAGATCTATGAGCCCGCCCGATGAGTGCAATGTTGAGCCCACGCCCTGCAGGTGGTTGCTCTTGAGGTCCACTAAGTCCAACAATGCGAGGGGGTACTGTGGTGCATAGAAACCCGTGCCTGTGCCACCACTACTGTAGGAGGATACAGTGCACTGTTTGGAGTCCACTTCTGACCATGGGCTAGGGAACGCTGTCCTGTCCCGGCAGCAATGACCGTCTATAGGCCATTCTGAGTGCCCGAGTTGCCTTAGGGGAGTAGACGGCCTCACGGGTCGGCACAACGCGCTTGCGTCAATCGTCCTCTTTATCGACCCATCGACCCGTCGATTCCCATCACAAATTGTGTCAAGTCCTCTACGGCGCGCATCGGGCTCTCCGCCGGGCAATTTGGCTGCGCCACCAAAAGCCCTGCCCGTTTGGCCCCTGTGGCCCCGCGGCACACACCGGCACTGCAATTTTTGACTGGCGCCTTTAGCTTTTCGCTCAACAAACACCAAGAAGAGCATCAGAGATCAATAGAGCCCCGGCAGAGAAGAGGAGCAGTAGACATCGGACCAGAGACAGTTGCACTGAGCGATACTAGAGTAGAGCAGGACCACCCAGAGTACACTGTACAGCACACAGACGACAAGCGCGCGCCGACTTCACTCCACAACCTGTCCAACAGCCACAACAAGACGCTACTGGGCCAACAGCACACAGACAACTACCGCCAACCTCTAATCGCTCGCTACCATGGCCATCTTTAGAAAGAAGTCAGATAAGAGCTCTGACGGGTCCATCAAGTTGAAAATCACCGAGGATGACGAAAAAAGATTGAAAATGAGATCGCAAAACATGCACGACCCGATCTTGAACGCTGTGAACGAGGCCCAGCCTTTCGAACAGTCGGCTAACGTGCACCAGAGACAGTCCTCCATGGGGGACGGACAGCTGAAAGACGTGTTTGGCGGTCCGATCTTGAACCCAGACATCTCGAACCCTTCCAGAGCCAGAGACGAGAGACCAATGGACACCATACGGTCGTTTGAGTACGCCATCACCGGCGACCCAACATACAAGCAGCAGCTGGAGACCCAGACTCTAGGCTGGAAGGTGAGATCGGACTTTCCTCTATACACCAGCAACCCGTACGGCGACAGCACTGTCCAGCAGTACGACGAATACGGCCAGCCAGCCTACCAATCCAACCCTCGCCAGAACTCCCACGCCGAGCAGGGCGTCTACACCGCTCCGCCTCCTAAGGAGACCATCAAGAAGAAGAGAGGCCTGTTTGGCAGAAATAAGAACTAGTCTCCGGCCCTCCTTCCTGCGTCTGCCCACCGGCCAGCCCCCTGTTTCTTTTATCTTTGTACATTTGCTTTTCCCTCCTTTGTTGTGTATTTTCTACAAACTTATAACCCACTATTACTCTGCTACTGCTCTGACTCTTACCCACCATTAACCCACCACTAACCCACTACTAACCCACCACCAGCCCATCCACCATGGCTCCCTTCCCCACGCGTCGATCGTCGCGCCCATTTCTCAACCGCCTGAAACTCCTCAAAAAAGTTGTATTCTTGACGTTGTCGGCAGTCAGTGAAGGGGAACCGGTAGTGAAGAGGATGGGAAGTGGGAGAGGAGGCTGTGGGGGCGCTGATTGGGGAGAAGAGCAGGAGAACGTGTATTCCAGTGACCCAGGAATAGAACGGTGCCGAGAGAAACACGTTGCAGGCGCAGGGCTCCCAAGAAATGTCAGCTATACCAAGTACGCCAGTCGCCAACAGCGAGGGTAACCAGCCAGTGGCGGACGCGTGCCCGACTGTGGCACCGGCCGTGGAGAGTTCAGCAGAGGCTGCACCGGCACAAATGGACACAGGCAGCACGGCCAACAGCAGCACCGGGACGCCAGGTGGCGTGAGTGCGCCAAAGAACTCTGCTAATGCCAAACTGTCGAAGCAGATCTTCCCATACGAAAATGAAGGTACGTTGCAGATCCACCGTTTTTGCGCCCTTGCATTCACATGTTACTAACTAGACTTTGATACCCAAACTTTCATGGTTTTTTGACCCAGCATTGAGACTCAAACAAAAATGCAAAGACCTAACACAAAAGATAATAGATGTCGAAAAGAGTAACGAGATTAAAGCTATAGTTGTCTCAAGATTGAGACAGACAATCAAGAGACTTCGATTTGAATACTCTTTACTCCTGGAATCTCTTGAGCACAAAGCTCTGGACTCTTCTATACCCGACATTGAAAGACTATCAACTGAAAATTTGGATACCGAGGATTTGGAGGGATTGACCTTATCTGATATTATGCATCTCTTATCAACGACGCCATTAGAAACTGCTAAAGTGGCACAGAAGTTGCTACCTAGTCTAGCATCCCTAGAGGCCCTTAGTGAGCAGACTGAAGAAGGCACTGGTGCTGGTGCTGGTGCTGCAGGTGCAGGTGCAAGTGCCGCAGCCCCAACGGGCAAGAGAAAGAGAGGTGGCCAACCAGGATCAAGTAAGAAAAAAGTTAAAGACCCTTTCCTGCCTAAAAGACCTACAAATGCTTACTTGATCTTCTGTGAAATGGAAAAAGAGAGAGTTAAAAGGGAGTTTGAAGAGAACAATCCAGGCATCAACGTTGATATGTCAAAAGCCATGACTGAAGCTTGGAAAGGCTTGGACATGGAGGCCAGAAAGCCATACTATGATTTGTACGAACAGGATAGAGCCAGATACCAAAGAGAGTTGAGAGAGTACAGTTTAAAGAAAGAGGCTGGACTACTTGACGGAGACGCTGCATCAACTACCGCATCTACTCCTGCCGCTTCTTCCTCTCTTACTGGCGCTGCAGCTACGGTTGGTTCGTCTATAACTGATTCAGCAACAGAGTCTGCTGCGGCTACACCGGCTCCGCAGCCAGCAGAGCAAACGGCTCCGGTGGAACTCGCAGAATCCGCAAAGTCAGCAGAACCTAACGAATTAGCAGAAGCAGCTGGGCAAGCAGAGTCAGCCGATCCAGTCTCTACAGGATCGCCTAAGCCAACAGCTACTGTAAAGTTGACTCTGAAAAAGGGTAGTAAAATCAACGTTAAGAAAGAAGATGAAATGGAAATTGATGGAGAAGAAGCAGAACTGGACGTTGATTCAGAGGCTGTCAAGTTGGAATCCGAGGTTGCGGGTGACGCAGAAGACGGTGAGGATAATGCCGACTTAGCAGATCAAGACCATGATGATTACAGCGTTGCTGGGCCAACTTCAGATGCGGCATCAGAAATTGGCAATAAGGATGTAGATGTTTCTGCAGTTCCTTCCAGCCCCGTGATCAGCAACACCATGGGTGATAATTCCATGGAAGATGAAGAAGATATTACTGTTGTCGGAAAGGATGGCGAACATGACGATGCTGAGGAAGACGAGGAAGATGGGGAAGTGGACGAAGAGGAAGAAGAAGTTGATGGCGAAGAAGAGGAAGAGGTTGAAGCAGAGGAGGAAGCAGAGGAAGAGGAAAAAGAAGCCGAAGAGTATGCCGATGCAAATGATGCCGAAGGAATCGAGGATGACGAAGTAGACGAATCTATCCTCAGAGAGGAAGAAGAAGATTTGGCTGAAGAGCCGGATGACGACGATGAACATGTCTCTAAGAAACCTAAACTGGAAAAAGAGGACGCTTGATCTTGCTGACTGAGATTCTCTTAAATTGCCCATCTTGCTTTGGTGTTGCAATTAGCCCGCCTGCTTGTTTATTTTTGTATCTTAGTTTTATGTGTTTGTGTGGAGAGATAAAACGAAATCATTTACTGTATAATCTTAAAATTGTTTGATTACAAAGCGGTTCTTATTATCACTATAGAGTACAAACTAGGTAAAAGTGGCAACTTGCCAGATATACAGGTACGGTTTTTGGATTGTTGAGTGCTCACACTCTTCTCTTCTTCTTTGGCTTGTAGAAACCATTCTCATCTTTATCCATCTTTCTCTTTTCTCTTGTTCTAACGTGCTTTTTCAGTTTACGTTTAGCTGCTGCCTCTGGGTTGTTCAAAGACAGTTGAGCACGTTTGGTCTTTCTCTCCTGTCTTCTTTCATTGATGATTCTCTTGGACTTAGAGTAAATCATGTTGTACTCAGAGACTCCCAATTTATTGGAAACCAACTCCATACATCTGGTTGCAATAGAAGGCAAACTGTTATCTTCATCGTCTTCGACCAAGGCTTCCTGCTCGGAGATATTGATCAACGGAATTAGCAACTGAGATGAAACCACACTGGCGAGTCTTTCAGCTGGCAAGAACGATGTCAAGAAAGCAACATACTGGATGATGGCTTTCTTGGTGACAATCATGTCTTTATTAGGTCTGGATTCGTTCTTCAAAATGGCGGCACATCTGTTGATAGCCCATTCAAAGGCAGAGTCAAAACCACGTTTCTTGTTAGCGTCATCCTCATCATCATCATTTTCCATTTGATCTGCCTCTTGGTCGTCCTCACCATCTTCATTCTCGTTGTTAAAGTTAACAAATGAGGTATCATCTCTATTCCATTTCTTGGAGATGAAAACCAAGTTCTTAGCAACTTGGTTAGCCAACTTCTCAGAAATGTTTGGTGCACCCAATTGACGGAAAGATCTATAGGAAATAGACTGCAACTCGGCATCACTTAAAGAAAACTCCAAACCGTTTTCATCAACATATTGTTGCAACAGTTTGCTAACCAGTCTTGCAGACGCAAGTCTAATCCAAGAATGTGGATAAAGTAAACTGTCAACCACATAACTCCAGATCTTCTCATACTTCACGGTAAACAGATTCGTCTCATCTTCTAATTTCTCTAGGATTGTCAAAGAAAGATATATCAACTCATGACTGACATCGTCACTGTTGTCATTCTTCTTGGACGCAATTAAAGTCTTTGTAATTCTATCGAATGCAATTTCATTCAATGAAAGATTGTAATCAAAGCCAACAGACTTAACATATATGCTGTAAATGTGCAAACCACATCTTATTAGCAGCTCATTCTTGTTTTGTTTCAACCACAATGAAATATACTTGTCAGCAAAATTCAAGTCACCATCCAGCTTCTTCAGCTTGGACAGCATAGCACCCATTATCTCGGAAGACATCTCTCTACAAGTAGGAGAATCATCAACAATTGAAACGTTGGCCAGGGAAATAAAGAAAGAAGAAGACAATTTCTGTAGCAAATCCTTACCCGATTTATTAACAATGAGGTGGATCAACTCCATAACAGATTGTCTACCACTTTGAGCTGGGTAATCCAGATTGTTGATCAGCATTTTAAATTGCTTCTCTAGTCTTCCCCTACTCTGGTCGTATTCCATGATAAAAACAAAGAACACACCTCTGGCCACTTCTCTAATCTCTTTCGACGTACTGGTAACCATAATCTTTGAAACTCTATCCATTGTATCGTAGATCTCAGGAAGCAAAAAGTGTTTAGATATCAAACTTTTAACAAAACCAAAAGCAACACCTTGTCTCATTGGCTCATCCAAATCTGGTTCAACCTTCTTCAAAATATAGCTGATTGCAGTTTCTTTCAGTTTTAAGTCTTCTTTATGACGAATAACAGAACTTAAGAACCTTAAACAAGATTGGCACAATTCGTTGTTGGTCGATGGCATATCCTTAATGATCTTCAGAACGGCTCTTGCAGCTGAAGTGAACTTACCATTGATTTCATCAGGGAAATCTAACCTAACCAATAAAGTCAAAACCTTAAGAGCCGAGACAACGACACCTTCATCATCGGACGATAAACTGGAATCCAAGATAGGCACAAAGTCAGACAAGTTTGCAACAGTGAAAAGAGAGGTATGTCTGGTAATGGCAGTTCTCAATAATTCAAACGAAAACTTTTGCATGGTCTTCACATATAAAGAGTATTCCATGTGAGTCTTCACAGGTCTAGCGTCTAATTGAACCAAGAAGTGCTCTTCTTGCTCGTCAACTGTTGCTTGCTTATCCTTTCTGATATTTTTGTTGACATACTCAATAGCCTGGGTATGGATCTCATGACATAGGATAATTATATCGGTGGAAGATGCTTCATCATTCTTATTCAATCCTAAAGAGAATCTTCTCAAGAGCTCATCTAGTTTATTCTGAGTCTTGAAAGACAATCTTTCTTGAAGCAAGTATTTCACAGGCGTAATCAAATGCCCAAAATCCTTTAGGAAAATGTTACCAGCAACTAATTCACCGGTGTCATAACTCTTATTATGCTTGATTTCTTTCATTTTGTTGTTATAGCCTTCGGCTTCCTTTTCTTGGGAAGCTTCACCAAAAACGTCATTCATCACAATCTCAATGATCATCTCTGCTGTTTCACCCAAGTCACCATGCTTCATATAGGAAGATAAAGCAACCAGCAATGTGTGTACGGTAAAACTCAAAATATGGATTTGAGGACCTCTCTGTAAAGCAGACTTCAGCTCCTTCAAAATAAACTTGAAGTAATCTGGACCTAAGAAAACAGCAATTCTACAAAGATGCTTTCTAACAGTGTCTCTTAGCTCTTCTGATCTAGCTCTTAAGATGTGGCAAATAGAAGTCAAAATACCCGGCAATTCGGCACTGATTTTCTCCTCTGAACAGGACATAACCAACCATGTCAACGATTCTGATAATGGAATTCTGGAAACAACTGTATTTTCATCTCTAATAGCCAGCATTTTTCTCAAAGGAACCATAACATCATCCAAGATAAATGAATCCAATTTTTCAGACTTCTTGGGGAAATCCTTTGGCTGGCTACCGGAGTTAGTTGACCACTCATGAAGGGAAGAAGAAAGAGCAACAATAAGTAAAACAGAATCTCTCAACTGCTCATTCTTCTCCTTATACTTACTTTGTTTCATCAAAGTGATATATCTAATAAAGATAGCTCTAAATTGATTCCAAGTGACATGACATGTTAATTTCGAAATTGTCGTAACCGTTTCATTAGCAATATTTCTGAATTTCTCATCATTCCAGAAGGCATAATGCTCAATCATAGGTAATAAATAGTGTGATATACTACCACCACTTAACTCTGCAGCATGTTCAGCAAGTCTTCTAACAGCTCTTTGCCTTCTATGGATTTGTGGATGATTGATATTCTTGAAAAAGTTAGCCTCTTCATCACCGTTAAACAGTAACACCTTCATGTCATCCAAACCGTGATAATACTTAGAAGTCTGAATTATGTGAGCAAGAACGTTGATGTACTCATTTTGAACTAACTCATTCTTCTTTCTTAAACCAGACCTAATGAAGTTCAAAACGGTTTCTTTTAGAAACTCATTATATTCATCTGCAGATTCCTCGGTCTCTTTGGAATTGATACAGTCAACAAATCTAGTCAATGTATAGGCAGCTGAAGATCTCATGGATTGATCGTTTTCATCGTTAATGAAAAAGAGTGAAGAATACACAATCGGTAACCACTCTAGCAATTTCAAATCCAGATAAACTTCACGATTGAAAAGACTGAACGCATTCAATCTCTTTTCAAAGTCAGGCTCCAAAAACTTCTTCTTGGAATATGAGTTCATATCAGAAACAATTGGACCAACCCTAGCAAAGTCTTCAAATCTTTCACCCAAATTAACAAAGACCTGAGAAACAACCACTCTCATATCTCTCTCCGAATAAACTTGGTAAAGTTTGGAGATATTGGTGTACAATGGAATGATTTCATTCAATGAACAGTCGTAGTCAATAACAACGGCTGAGATTATTTTGATAATGTCAGCTTTAACCTTAATATGTAGCTGGGAGTTTGGCTTGTCCAAGGCCGAGGTCAAGGAGGAGATTAACACTCTTCTTGATTCATTTTCAGTGATGAACTCTCTCTCAACAAAAGTCAAGAGGATTTTAACAGCTTTGGCATTGACTTCAGAATTTGTAGTGTGGTCAAAAATAAGCACAAGAGAATCCAAACAAGCGGAGATAACTATTGACATAATGTTGACGAAATGGTCATCGTCAGAGCTGTTTTCAGTAAGTGAAAGAACAAAGTTCAAAACAGCCAACAAAGCGGAATCCTTAGCATGTGGGTTTGGTAAAATTGATAGCAGAGACTTCACAGGTAGGTAATCATCGTAACACAAGAAAAAGTGCAGGTAATTATCAGTCCACAGAGCAGTCATCAACTTGACCAATGACGATGGTTGTTGCAAGTTCTCCTCAGCGAGCTTAGGCATCTTTGGCCCAATCAAATGTTTGTACATAATATCACCATATTGTTTCCAGTCAAAGTTTCCTCCTAGATATTCGGTAATTTTGAAGAGTAATTTGAAACCGGATTGTCTGTTGTTACGAGCAATCTTATCCCAAATAGACTCATAGCTTTCGGAGTTATTAATGACATGTTCTGAGATGCATAGAGAATAAATTAAAGGTTTCACAAGAACAGAAAGACATTCAAAGTGAGTCTTACCCAAAACATCACATGTTTCTAAATTCAAGTTCAGGAAACCGGATATATTTCTCAACAATCTGTAAGTAATATCGGAAGTGTCTATGACACCACTTTCAAAGAATTCCAGGTTTTGAACTTTGTTGAATGACAATGATAAATAATCTTTAATGTGTCTCTCTTGGAAGTTGGTCAAAATTTTAATAGCAGCCATCTTGGTACCAACCTTGTTACCACTGGATTTAGTGGTTTGGGATCTACCGTATAAGATTCTCAAAACCACCTGCATTAAACCGTCGAGATCCTTTTCTTCAATGGTATTCTGATCATTGTTTTGTAAAAACTTGATAACTTCGTCACGGAAAAGGGTATTATCCAACATATTCTTGAGGTTATCAGAGTATCTATTGTATATTGGATTTTTGGTGTTCAGCAGACAACGTAATGCTAAGTTTTGGGTTTGTAGTGATTTATTTGATAATAGCATGAGCAAGTGGTCAGAGATCTCATTGAACCGTTCAACCTTATTCAACTTCTTGAAATGAGATAGCAAGTCAATGAGCGAGTTTCTATCACTGGCTGCCCAACCTTCAAGAATGTGCTCCTCTTCTTCACCTGCCTCTTCCGGTTCTTCTTCAACATTTTCATCCAAAATATAAGGTATCAGATAACTGAAATGCGACTCTGCAACATCTGGAACTTGGACAAGCAGCTTGATAGCTTGTCCTCTATTAAATTGAGTTAGAAGCAAGCTCTCTCTTCTGGACTCTGACAATTCAACCAAAGAAATATCGATCTGTTGATAGTGGTGACAAACCTTCTCGGCATATTCACAGTTGGTGAGCAATCTAGTATCCTGTGGATTCCAAGCAGACAAGTCGGTCAAATCTTGGAAAGATGAAATTTCATGCTCCAAGTATATTTCTTCTTGTAGTTCATTATATTTAGTAGATAACATCATAAAGGCGTTCTCCCAAAGAAGCTCCGTGACTTTCTTTTCAACTTGCTTGGAAAATTCAAAAACACCTGTCCAAGAAGGCTGGAACTTGTTAGACAATTGACCAAATAGAAATTTAACCACAACCGAGCTAATGAGCTTGCCTGGGTTCTCATTGATGAATTGAGTAGCAAAGGTTCTAAATCTTATTTGGATATCCCTCCCAGACTGGAAATCTAGAGGTATTTGTTCAATCAGTCTACAGGAGCAAATTGTGGCTGGTGGGTCTATTTGGAGAGCTTCATACGATGCAATAATCAAGTTTAGGGCATTTTCTCTCGCTTTACTGCTTGGTGTGATCAATAGATTGGATGCTTCGCTGATAATCTCTTCTTGGCTCTTCTTAAGCAATTCTAAAGTGGATTTATTTTCCTGAGGTATGCTTTTGATGAATTGGTACAGTGAACTTGTGAAAATAGAGCTCTTTAGATTTCTCGTCAAGTTGAGCAGACAAATGGACAAGATCTCAGATGAACTGTCGTCCGACAAAGTCTGCTTAGAGATTGCACTTAGAAGAGAACCCATCAAATCGACTGTAAATTGGTCAGTGTTTTCACGCTGTTGAATACCCTTGAAAAATCTAACTAGTGAATCTGTTGAAACGGTAACTGAGGTGTTTTCCAAAATCAACATTCTCCAGTATGCGTCGACTAATTGTTCAGACTGAGCAAAGTCAAGTACACAGTCGAATTTTGAAATAATGAACGTGGCAAAGTCATCCGGTATTTGGATGTTCAGTGTGTGAGAAGATTCTCTCTTAACATCGACACAACCCTTGACATCCATTTTGGCTAGGAAAAAAGCAATCTCCTTATGAAATTCATTCCAATTCTGTGAAATAAAGGTGGCCACAAAACCTTTACCATATGCTATAGTTCTGTCTTTAGACAAGTCGGTTGAAAATTCTATAAAAGGCAAGAAAGAATGACCGTTGTTAACCTTTGACATAGCAGTAAAAAGTTCGACATGCTTTTTGGTCAAATCTTGCTGTTCTGCATTTCTCACCAAGATGGATGCTAATTGGGTAATGGAATCACCAAAGTTAGCTCTCATGTTATCATCCTGTGTATTTTCGCCCATCAAATTAGCTGAAACTTTATAAATGGTATTCACATATGACAAGAGCTTGATCCAATCACTCACCTTTTTACCACTTTCAGTAAAGGACAAGGTACCCACTGTTTTAGTTAAATTGGTCAATATTTTGAAATCCATGTGTTCTGAATCCTCCAAATTTTTGTCAACAACACTGCATATAGTTTGATATAGCACAGCAGCTTGCGTAGGAGACTCACAATGTCCCGAGACGCCCATAATAATGTCTGACAAGACAGCCTGTGCTTTTGGTTCTAATATACATTGGGTGGCCAAAACGGTGATGATGGTTGCAGATTTGGAATGCAAAGTGCCCGAGGTACTTTTTAATGCATCTGAAAAGATGATATTCAAACCCATATGATAGCTTTCGAGCTGCTCTTCGATTAGTTCTTTTGAAGTAAAAACCGCACGCACAAACTCTTTCAAGCTGGTTGCTGTACTCTTTCTGACCAAGTAAGACATCGCCTGGGAAACAAACTTGATCACATAGTCCTTTGTTTTCAACGTCAACAGTGGTAGAAGTAAGTCAAAGGTTGGAATCAAGTCTTTGGATATGTCTCTTGAGAGGTACTTGAAGATGTAAGCCAAACAGTTGAAGATATGCTCCAGGGACTCTGACTGTGTCTGTGATTGCGCCAGCTCTCTAATGATCGTCAACGATCTACTGTAGAATTTCATGAAGTCCGGGCCCAAATCGTGACAGAACTGCGAGAGCAGCTCCAATGCTGGCTCTAATGCCAGGCTGTCGTTTAGCTTCAAACACGACTCAACAGCATCAAAGATCGCATCCTGGTGGTACAAGAGCTGCGGCAGACTCAACGACAGCGGCTCCACAGCTTCAACCAGCTCCGAGAACGTCTTGGACAAGTTGATTTCTCTCCAGTGCTCCAACGTCGAAAGGAAATGTGATATCTCCGCCTCATGGAAGGCCTTCTTTTGAAGCCTCAAGATTGGGTCAATCTTGATCGCATCAACCCTCTCTCTGAATGATTTGTGCGTAAACCGCCTGGACGACGCCGTACCCGTCTTTTTACCCATGATGCCACACCTACAATCCTCTTCTGCTGTCTCTTATCCACTGGCCTAGCACACTCTGCTACACCTTTCTCTCTTCAAACTCATCTCTAAACTGCTCTTTTCCAAGGAGCCCTGGAGACTTAAAATTTTTTAAAGATTTTTCAGGCGATAAACGCTGACGGCGTTCTGACGTAACACAATGACATAAGCGCTGACGTCACTGCTTGGGGAGCACGTTACCTAAGCGGTGACATCATTTGCCTAAACTTTTTATTCCTCTCTCTATACGGGAGAAGAGAGAAGAGAGAAGAGAGTCAAGCATTGTAGAAGCAGGAGAGTAGGATGCAAGAGAGAAGGCGGGCGGGAGGTGATGGAGGGTTGTGCATAGAGGTGGGTGGACTATCTGAGAAAGCAGCGGTTGCACGTACGGGCGAGGCACTCAGTTTTAGACACTAGGAGCACGATGGCGCAACCGACAGAAAGGACACAGTTAATCTCGGAGAACCCGTACGCTAACGGGACACAGATACCAGCGGCTGCGAAGGGGAGCCCGGCGGCGGCAGGCACATCACACACACAGCAGGCTGGGGCGACAAAGGCGTCGAGTGTGCAGCCGAGCAGCAACGGGATGTCAGGCGTGAGTCTGGGCTCGAAGCCGACGCTTGCCAAAGAGCTAGGGCCGAAGATAGCCCCGCAGAGAGCTTCCCGTACGACGCAGAAATTGAAGTTGCTACCTGATGCGTTGGAGTATACAACGGCCGAAAAGTCAGATAGCAGTAAAGTGTTATCGTTGAAACAAATCACGGACAGACCAGCAAGAAAGGACGCCGAGAGACTAGGTAAGAAACATCGGTCTTTATTGCCGAGGGTGACTGCCTATTGTACGTCTGGTTCATACAGAATGAGGGACCTGATCAGATGGTTGAAGGATAGAAAGAGAATACACGCCACGTCTCCAAGGTTGTTTGATGAGTGCATATACACTCCTTTTGCCTATAAGGACTGGAGAGCCAACAGCAGTGGGTCTGCAACTTCCAAGAGACCCTCGCACACCGATTTGAAGAGCGGCGGAGGCAGCAACAGTAGCTCTGAGATGAAGGACAAACAGAGAGCCAAGGATTTAATCAGATTGGATGACGAAGGTGGAGAGATTGATGTCGGTAAGAGGTCTCATGACGTGTTCATCTTTGAGTACGGTGTCGTTGTTTTATGGGGCTTTAACAAGAGGGAGGAAAGCGCATTTTTGGTTGACTTAGCTAAATTTGAGAATGAGAAATTAGCTGACGAAGATGTCCAGATGGAGGAAATGAACTATTACGTTACGCAATCCTACCAACCCAGAATATATAACGATTTTATCACTTTGAGAGATGATTCAAACTACATGTTGAAATTGAGTATATCATATGCGATATCCCAGTCGGTCAAAATTTCTTTGTTTGAAGAATTGGTTGATAATACAATTGAAGACACCCAGGATATCCCTCAGCAAATTGCCCAGACCGGTAAGGTGGAGATGACGAGAGAGGAAATTATGAAATCCATTGGTGAGTTGTTTATTTTAAGAATCAACATTAATTTGCATGGATCAGTTTTAGACTCACCGGAATTGATGTGGTCGGAACCGCAATTAGAACCAATTTATCAGGCAACGAGAGGTTATTTGGAAATCAACCAGAGAGTTGCCTTGTTGAACCAAAGACTTGAGGTTATCTCAGATTTACTTCAGATGTTGAAAGAGCAGTTGGGTCACTCGAATGATGAGTATTTAGAATTTATCGTGATTGTTTTGATTGCCGCTGAGGTTGTGGTCTCTGTCATCAACATTATAGTTGATATATGTGCTAGAAAGTGATTGGAATAATATGAGCGCGCTGCAATATGAATAGCATAGATGTCTAATGAATACAAATGACAATGTAATATCAAAGTTCAGCTTCTACGTAAACAGCTTTTAATAATAATAGTTGAAACTTTGTTGAATAAAACTAATATACACTCCTATAATATAAAATACTTAATAAAAGAATAAGACACTTATAATACTTTTAAAAAGCTTATAATTCTTGAGAAGCCTTAGACTTAGCGGACTTCTTTGGCAACAAGGTTTGGTGAATGTTTGGCAAGACACCACCTTGAGCAATGGTGACGTGACCTAACAACTTGTTCAACTCCTCATCGTTTCTGATGGCCAATTGCAAGTGTCTTGGAATGATTCTGGTCTTCTTGTTATCTCTAGCAGCGTTACCGGCCAATTCCAAGATTTCGGCAGCCAAGTACTCCAAAACGGCAGTCAAGTAGACTGGAGCACCGGAACCGACTCTTTGAGCGTAGTTACCCTTTCTTAACAATCTGTGGATTCTACCAACTGGGAATGTTAAACCAGCCTTAGCTGATCTGGAAGTTGAGGCCTTTTCAGAGGAACCAGCTTTACCACCTTTACCACCGGACATTGTAAATAGATGTAATTAATAAAATATGTTATTTGAACTAACAGAGGAATCAACATGAAGACAAAAATCACCTCCCACACTGCTCTCCCCCACTCAACTTTGGAAGGAATTGCAATTGCTTATATATAACTGCTGCTCACCAGTGTTCTCGATAATCATCATAGAATACTACCTATTCATCAGACTAAGATAATCAAACAATAGCAAACAAAAAATCCATTGTGAGTTAGTTCTGGAGACTTCTCATCGCGTTGCGTAAAATCCAGAACGGTTCAGTCTCAGTGATTTTCTAGTGCTGAGAATTACACATGGCAATGTGTAATTTGCAGCACTAACAATCCGCGATTTTTTGTTACACGAAACGCGCTTTTTCGTTGCTTCAACAGGTTGTTTTTCTTTTGCTTTGTTTAGCTGTGAGCTTTATTGTTAAGGGGGGTTGTGGGATATTATCGGTGGGAGACAGATTTTTATGAGGGATATTGAAGAGTGCTGTTTATATAAAGATCAAGATGTTTCCTCTAAGTAAAACTATGATTTTTCAGGAGCCCATCAAAGGTTCTTTTGAATTCTATATTGTAGTGATAAATACTAGTATTTAATTAACTTGAACAAAATGGCTCCAAAGGCAGAAAAGAAACCAGCATCCAAGGCCCCAGCTGAGAAGAAGCCAGCCGGTAAGAAGACCGCTGCTTCCACCGACGCTAAGAAGAGAACCAAGTCCAGAAAGGAGACATACTCTTCTTACATCTACAAGGTTTTGAAGCAAACTCACCCAGATACGGGTATCTCCCAAAAGGCCATGTCCATCATGAACTCTTTTGTTAACGACATTTTCGAGAGAATCGCTTCTGAGGCCTCCAAGTTGGCTGCTTACAACAAGAAGTCTACCATCTCTGCTAGAGAAATCCAAACCGCTGTTAGATTGATCTTGCCAGGTGAATTGGCTAAGCACGCTGTTTCTGAAGGTACCAGAGCTGTCACTAAGTACACTTCTTCTACTTCCGCTTAAACCACTCACTGAAAGTTTATTGTATTATCTTATAGTAACTTTTCTGTGACTTGGCTTTATATTATTTTATATTTGTATATTAGGAATGAATAGGATTTTGATTATTTCGTTTGCTTTTCAAAATTGTAGATTTTAAGACGCAGAAGGGCACGAAGCTTCTTGCTATTTAATTTTACCCAAGGCTATGCAGTCAGAGTAAGCATATTCCAAAAACTGCTGCCATAATTGAACTCCAAAGGCCATTTTTGCCGATACATGCAGCAGCAGCAGAACCTTTAGAAGATGAACTATGAGAGGTCGAAACGGTGCCAGTAGCACTGCTTTGAACTCCAGTAGTATCTGTCGCCGCAGTGACCGAGCTGACATCTGATAACACATCAACTATTTCATCCTCAAGCGGGTCAAGCCAATCGGCTAAATCAGAGTTTTGCAATGTGCTATCAAAGGTGGTTGAATTGGAAAGAAAGACGGTTGCAGAACCATCAGATCCAAAAATGACACCACCAGACATTGTAGAATCTGGAGTTCTCTCCAGATAACCCTCAATCGCTAGACCGGATTGAATGTCGTCAGTAGCCTGGAAGGCATGAAGAGTTGTGTAAAATCTGGTGCTTTCGGTTTTGTTCATCACCTCAAAGACATCAAATTCACCTCCACCGGAACCCCAGGAGGAGCAATTTGAGAAATATGGATACTCTGCAGTTCTTGCAATGTTAGCATTCAACATCCAAACAGCGGTCAAGTCAAACAGATAGGTTGAGTTTTCTATAGAAAAGGTGTCATGCGGAGCATCGAATTCAAACAAAAACAACTTTGTCTCACCTCCAAACCCATGATATGCAGGTATTCCGTCTCTGTAGACTCCACAATCGTTGCTCCAACCAGACTCTTCACAGCTGACGTTAGAGTATAAGATAACCTCCTCATCAGACCACAATGTGACGTCTTCACCTAGGATGTGGGAGCTGTCTGAAATCGATGTGCCTGATTCATCAACGTAAGCCAAGGCATCACCTGTGCAAACACAATATTCACCAACGTTACCCAAGAATGTAACGTTTTCAGCTGTTTGAGAATCCGAATCATAGTAAGCCTTTCTCTCCCAAGCACCATCACTAGTTCCGATAGTGTAATTATCGGTTACATAATGAGCAAATTTGTGCAGTTTAATTGGACCTCTGACATGGATAGACACCTCGCCGTTCAATGGGCTTGTTGGGCCGCTAAACTCCACGGGTTCATCGGTATTCAAGGCGCAGTTACACGAATCGTTACTGGTTGTGATGAGCTCTTTCACGTTGAAATAGGTACCGGAGTATCCCATATTTTCAAACTGGAGTAGGTTTGCCTCTGGTGAGTATGTATTAGCTACTAAGGGAATGCTTGAAGAGGAAGTCTTGCGGGATGCAACAGCAGAAGACGAACCTGCTGCGATAGCAGCAGTTGATGTCAGTGCGATAAGCGAGACGAATTGAGCAGACAGTGAAGGTCTCATGCTATGTAGCTGGATGAATAGATGTCTTTACTTGACGATACCACAAGTCACAGCGAGTCACTTCTGGACAGCAGCTGGGCGTATTTCAGTATATAAAACACAAGTGTAGTGATAAAAATAGCACAAGTCGGTGATTATCCAGTACATCCGGAAACAACCAGAAAAAATCACACAATATCTATCTACATGGCTAACACAAAATATTTCTGCTAGGTTTCCTGGATTCCAGACAGGATATAGAGATTGCCACTTTGGAGCTTAACAGCAGACCAAGATGTGGGACTGAAAAATAGGCCAGGACACAGGATGTAATTTGCCGGAAGCTGAGAAATCTTGGAATTGCACTTTTAGTTCCGAGAATAAGCATGTTAAAGGCAGGTAGCCAAGGCCAAGGAGAGTCGGTGGCACCTAAGGGGGGAGTAAGATCGGCCAGACTGTACAATCAACCGTTTAGTCCGGTTAACGAGACCAGGCAGGCGAGGCCACGAGATCTGAAGAGAATTGCTCAAAAGACGGCAAGCCAGATGTCACCACCGGATGTGTATGTATATATTAGGGGTGCTACAGCGGTTTGTGCAGGCTGATTGATTTTGCTTTGTGCCTTTTCCATGGATACTGCCATGTGACCGGTTTGGAGGCAGCCCCGTTGATAGCACGAGCTGGTCAGAAAGATACAGCTTGTTTTATCTTATCAACACGCCTGGATGGTGAGATAAAGAGGGTCTTTTTGCCGAAAAGAGGTGGATGTAGCTGGCGGTAGCGGGAGCGCAGCGCGGTTGAGACATGATGGGGGGGGGAGAGATAGCAACGGCGAGAGTGTTGATACAGCTGTAGACGGAGCAGAGGGCCGTCAGATGAGTGATACAGTGATACGGGTGGTGCGGGTGGTTATATGTGGAGCACCGATGGAGATGCGTGGAGCAGCGAGATGCCATCGGGGTCTGTGGGCTCAGTTTCCTGTTGTCTGCTGTTTCCTGGGCCCTCCCACCTTCTCCAGCCAGTGGCGGACTCTGCGACTCCAATCCCTCGTTCCGGCGCCTTGTGGACTGTACCATGTCCCGCAGCTGTGTCCATGTCCCCGCTCTGCCTCGTATGCCAAAGCAGCCATTGGCCACGTATGAGTGAGCTCCCGACGTTCGCAGCCACAGCGTTTCGGCGGCACACGACCCTCGGGTGCTCCCTCGTACGGTTATGTGCCGCACACGACCGCTGAAATGCACAATGACGGCGCGGTTACCAAATCTCTTGATACGGCGCCCGATGGGGCTAGTCTGTGCACGACCGCCAGGCCAGGCCAGGTTATCTGTAGTCTATCTATTGTTTGTGTGGTTGGATGTGTGTGAGTGTTGAGTGTGTTGAGCATACTATTGTGCGAGCTGTGGATGTGGACGCTTGGATGTGGACAATTGGACGCAGTGGACGCCTGGACGCCTGAACGCAGTGGACACAGTAGACGCCCGGACGCTTGGACGTAGTGGACGCCTGGACGCAGTGACATGAGAAAGGGCCGGCGTGGGCCTCTGCCTGCGCCCTCCCCTAGGGCCAGCTTCCCACCGGTATCTCGCAGCTGTGGACCCCCTCGAGCTTCACTAGCCGGCCGGGCCTCGCAGGCCAGCTCGTGGGCTGGGCCGCAAAAAGAAAAGACCCGCCGCCGCCACACAACTGCGACGCGGGGGCGCACGGGGATCCCAGGCGACCCATGACATAATCGCCCGTCCAGATTCCCCTGGCTCGCCAGGCTCCACAGGCCCCACAGGCTCGCGGACTCGCCTTGCGCTATCTGGACGTGGAGGCCTCCCAGATTGGCTGGCAATGGCCAAGTTCCCACAATATATACATCCCCTTTTCTTCCAGTGGCAGGCAATTGGAGGGAGGGGACGGTGAGAGTATCTAGTAGCCAGTAGTAGAAACCAGAAGAATAGCTCGCAGCCAGCCGCCAGCCGCCAAAGCCTCTTGACTACGACGCAGTAACTGCACAGCACAAACAAACAGCACAAGTGCAATAGAACATAGCCAGCTGCCCACACACACCCACTATCGCACACTCGGGATTTCCTTGACAAGCGGTGATCAACACTCATCCAAGACACTCTATAGCCTGCATTACGTCCATCGCTTTCCCATACCGCCACGTGGTGCTGCCCCTAGCTTAATTCATGCCATTCCCGCAGACTAGCTCTACCCCTTGCCTCCAGTAACTTCACCTTACCGCCAACCGTCACCCTCGTCCCGATCATGCTGTCCCCTTCTAGTAAAGAGTCCATACCTTCCAAGGATAAGCTCTCGAATTTTTCCTTCAACTCTAACTCCACCTCATTGAGAAAGATCGACAGCGCTCATGACCCTTCTGATGACTGCCAACAACCAACAGGCATAAGCTCTCCGCTTTCCTTATCCGACCCTCAACAACTTGAACATGATAAGGAAGTCAGCGGCCCTCAAAGCAATCACTGCAGCCACCGTGACTCTGCCGATATCGACCAACTGTCGTTATCGTCCTCTACAGCCAGCAAGCGTGCTGGCAGTTTCAGCAGTGCCCAGTTAAAGAGACAGGACTCGTTGATCTTTGAGAGAATGGTTCAAGACCCTCTCATTGATTCCCAGCCAATTCCTGATTCTTTACCTAGACACTTTGTATCCGAGAATTTTATCCCCGCTTCTGTGGACATCATTAGCAATAATGACGTGGAGAATATTGATTCCATGGAGTTCAACTCTTTAAGAAGATCTTCAACCGCAAACCTCCAGGCTGCATTTGCTTCAAATCCTTATAGAAAACAGTCCTTTTCAACCACCAACTTGTCAAGAGCTAACAGTGCCAGCTTCTCTAATTTGACCACTCAGCTGCAAAATTACCAAAATTCTTCGACTGGTAGACCCAACATGAGCTATTTCTCCACTTTGCCAAACGCCCAACAACCACAGCAACCTCTGCCTACACAATTGCAACAAGTACAACAATCACCAGGGTTAAGACAAGATAGGTCATCCATGTCTTTCTTTTCATATGCGGATATGATCCAACAAGAGGATAAGGAGTCAAAGGTGCCAATTAGAAGACCGTCACTGTCGGTTAGCATCTCCAATCCAAGAATCTCCAGAACAAACTCTTTATCTTCTAACTCATTTTTGCAAAGATCTCCAAGCAACCAAAATAATCCAGCAATGCCACAACAGAGTTTTGGAGGCCAAGGTCAATCTTCTTACTCTTCCCCTTTGTCATCTCCGTCCTGCAATTTTTCATCGGCCGCAAATGCTGCTAGAATTCCAATGTCGGGTAGGCGTGGATCCAGCTTTAAAGCTACCGGATTAATGCAACAACCAAAGAAATTTAGCATCGACTCCCCTTCTTCTGACTCTGAAATAGAGAATGATGTAGGCTCATCTGCCTCTTATGACACAATTGCTCCCAAGAGTCTTGTTGGATTGTCGAGAAAATCATCCATTAGCATAACTCCAGTTAGAGTCCCAGTTGCCCAAGCATTTGCCAACAGCAACAGTAATAATATAGATGATATGATTTTGGTTGACGATCGAGCACAAGGATCTTCTGATGGAGAAAGTATCAATAGTTTTGCAACCAGTGATGGTGTGAGACCATTGAGAGGTGGCCTTAAGAGTTGAATAGAAAACAGAAATAATTCTTGTGATTCTTATGAATCGTAGAAATACACTCCTTTTACTATAACATGTTTTGAGCGCTGAATAAAACATTTATAATAGATGTTTTTTACGTGTTTTTTATTTACATTCAAGTTTTATGTTTTTGTGCTTTCATCTCTTCTTTGCTTCTGTTTTTTTCACATGGAGATTATCTTTGCATCCTTGATTATAAATGAAATAGTTTACTTCAAGGACTCTTATTTTTTCCATTCCTTCCGTCTATTTGGGTTTCTATTAATGTCTTGACTGTTTCTATCATTTTTTTGCTTGTGCTCGTCTCTGTTCAAATAATGGATAATAGGTTTCTGTGTTTTTGGTATCCATCATTTAACCGAGACAGTGATTAGAGAATGAGGTTCTATTCAACTGCAATAATCACAAAAAATAAAAAGCTCTCGTTCCATAGGTTTTTTTTATCACTATTCTCTTTTATTTCTTCTATTATCTATTTTTATTAGTCTTTTTGTTTGTTTTTTTGTTTTTGTTTTCAGCTTGAGTTTGTTTTACTAATAAGTTTGTTTGACATGCTCCATGTAGGTCACCCCAGTATGAAAAGCAATACATTACGGATAAGATGGACACCGTTGAATAATTAATGGTTTTTATTCGGCCGGAAGGATTTTATACATATACATCGGTGATAGATTATAGATAGTTCTTTCTGTTACCGGTTCTAACGAATCTTCTCAACATCCATTCCACTTCAGCATCTTTTTCATCCAAAGTACCCAATCTGATCTCAAACAATCTCATTTCAAATCTTGGACCCACTTCACTCACCTCAGCATCATCTTTAGTTCTGACATATAAATGTTGTCTCACTGATATAAAGTCATCCTGATTAATAAAAGATATGACTCTTGGTGAATCCAATTTGACACCAGCTGGAAACAAATGTTTCAAGGCCTGCACTGTTCTGTTACCCAAACTACTAGTGAAGTTCTCAAAGATCAAGTGAGGGTAAGCTTCTGATTGGTTACCAGTATTCAAAATATCGTGTCTCAAGACCACGTTATGTAATGTGAAGGTCAAAGTAGGACCATGCGGCAAATGTGATATCGTTAGAGTAGTTGGGACACCTCTATGTTCGTGGACAACCATCAAATCGGTAACTCCCGACTTCTTACAGGTATCCACTAAAGTTGGCATCACGTAGTTACCTCTGTTCAATCTGATGGAGTTTGGAAACAATAGCTTTATCTCCTTTGTAAACTGTGACAATCTTGTAGATGGGTCTCTGGACGTAGTAATGATGATCTTTGGCTCAATGAGTCCGCTCAATGCAGAGTACTCATCGTCGATTTCCACGTTCTGTTTCTGTATAGATTCATCATAAAGATAATCTTTCTGCAATTTTTTGTCATCTGCTATATCCTTTGACAGGTTCTTTCCTGTGGCTAGAGCATTACTCAACTGTTGTCTCTTCTCTATCAGCGACTGTTCTTGAAGCTGTTGTGCCTTTCTGTAGAGGTATTCCTTTCTCTCTCTTGCTTGTCTTCTGATCATCTTATTATCTTCCAATATCCCAGGGTATTTCTATCTTCTTATTCCTATTCCTCCATTCCTTGTTCCTACCCAAATATACCTCTATCTTGAATACTTATTTTTGTATAGTAATTAAAATTTTCACCGTACAGATTTTTTTTTAAAAAATTTGCCCGTCTGTCGACGCGTCGATTACGGCGTCGACCGAAGTCCCATCTCACTGTGGTACGACGATCGACGCGGCGATTTATAGAGGACCAACAGAGCAGGAGGCTTGCCAGATGGTTGGTTACCAGACGGTTACAAGAAGACTGATCCAGCAGTATGTGAAGGAGTCAGTGAATTGAGATTCTTGGAAATAAAAGTGTATGCAATGGCAATTTAAAGAGAAGGAAAACAATATCTATAGCATGGGTAGATTCTAGCAGTGTGGCCAAGGCAAATCAGCGCAGGCTGTCCGTAGCAACGGGCATGGACAACCGGCATCTTCAAAATATTAGACATAGGTGTAGTATAAAAGAAGTGAAAGGTTAACCTTCAGTGTACTTAGTTAGCTGAGGTTGTATGTGTTTATTTCACTACATTGCTGCTATGGTGGGATATCTTGAAGATAAGATATTTGGGAGCACCCATATTTCATGGAACCCACTACAAAGAACAAATAGTGAATATCGTTTCTCGGAATAACACAGATATCCGCATAGCGTTAATTGTTTGTATCACAAAGCTTACAGACATTATAGTATGTGTGGATGTCTTCAGTTGGCCTCAACGTTTCTACTGTATAGCTAAACACAAAGAGTTTGGATGTGACTTTCAAACTGTAAGAGACCCTCTTGTGTCAATCTTACTATGACAAAAAGTAAGTTGTAGACCCATATATATAATGAAGAAGAGAAAACGAGCAAACTTATTATGTCGGCACCAAATATTGCTCAAGAACTCTATCGTTGGTATTAATTGATAGACAAGATACAAGATACAAGATACAAGCTTTTTGCGTTTTACAGGATTAAAAGTGGACATTTGTTCGGCCAGCTACACTCTGGTCTGTTCATTCAAAAAATCCACAGATGGCGTCTTGGGCACATATAGGCAGTGTAATGTACTTACAGCTTTCTTTCACTGATACAGCCTAACGTCCACACCACAACCATCGCCACGATCAACCATTCTTCACTCACCATTAACTAATTTCACCAGTAGCCGTCAAATACTCACAAGCAGTTTGAACGTGCCTGGAACGTAGGCGCTTAGTCCCCGCACAGGCGTTTTTAGCTTGCAATACCTTCTAGAATGCAAAGGGACTATGTTATATATATAGTTGTATGTCTGGCTCCCTCAGCCGTACTCACAGTTGAACGTCTCTCGTGAATGCTGCGCATAACTTCTTTCATAGAACATCTAGCTGCTGCCACTCGCCGTTCCGGCTGCGCTGTCTTATGTTGAATAGAAAAGCTGTCTCATGGTATAGCCTGCAAATCATCGACATGTACACCCCTGCTGGAGTGCTGACTCCTGGAACGCACAAGAATTATCCGAAATGCACCTGCTTGCCGCCTATTGTGAATACAGTCGCTACAGGCGTTGCGGTCCTGCAGCTCTGCTGTACGACTTTTCACTCGTTTCACTCGAGCTAAATACAATCTAGGCCAGAAGTCTACCGTGATGTATACCGTGGTGTAGACCGTGATGTAGACCGTGTCTGAGTCGGTTTTGAAAACGCGGTTGGAAACAAAACAAAAAAACAGCGCGTTACTTTGACACTAACAATCCTCGAGGAAACATAAACATGATAACAATAGCCGAGCCTCACAGTACTCCTTTCCAACATGGCTTATTAGAGCACCGGTATGTACTTTTTCAGTGTTTATGAAGGTTACTCGGTTAGCCAACCAGAACTGCTAAAGGAGCATCTTGGGTGGCTATGCGCAGCATGCGAATACGCGTCTGAGGGTGGAGGTTTCATCCTTGGCTGGGTTATATAAACCAACAGGTCTCCCCCTATTTCTTGCAAAGTTTTTTGATCTCTTTCTGTGTAATAGGTTATGATTTTCTCTTTTGGTCAACCTATACGTTCCTTTCCAGAGTTCTAACCTACTTTGATACTTTTTAACCCACTAACCTTAGTCTTTCATTTCAAACTTCAAAAATGCAATTCAGATCTGTCGTCTTAGCTTCTTTGCTAACTTCTTTAGCCTCTGCTAGTGTCATCACTCAAATCAGTGACGGTCAAATTCAAGCTACCGCTACTACTACCACAAGCAGCAGCTCCACAAGCGCTACCTCTGAAGCCGACTCAGAGAGCACCGTCACTGAATATTCTACCAGTGTCGAAACCGTGTGTACCAGATGTACTGAGTCCACCTCTTCCTCATCCACTTTGTCTACCGTCACAACCACTATCGAAGGTGTTGAGACCATTTACACCACCTACTGTCCATTGACTGCCACCACTTCCACCACTTCCACTTCCTCTGCTGGTGATGAGTACGTCGATGTCACCACTACTCCAACCACCACCGCTACTGCCAACGCATACGCTACTGAGACCGATTTCAGCACCGTCACCGAGACTGTGTGTACTAAGTGTGAGGAGGAGGCAGCTTCCACCGAAGCAGCTGTTGCCACCACCTCTTCCAGCTCCAAGACCTTTTCAACCATCTACTACACTGGCTCCAGCTCTGAAGCAAACCAGTATGTTGACATTACCACCACTCCTACCGTTACAGCACAAACCGATGTCACTTCCACTTTATACGACTACGTCACCTACTACTCCACCATCTGTGACAAGTCTAGTTCTTGTGTGACTGAGGCCTACTCTACTGGTATCAGCAACTCCACCACCTCCATCTCTCAATACGAGGGTGTTGCTCCAGCCAATGCCATGATTGGTGCTGGTGCCGTTGGTTTGGCCGGTTTAGCCTTCTTGTTGTAAGAACATCAATGTTCACCCATTTCATCGTTCTTACAACTCGCTATCCTAGCTTCACGATCAATTCTAATGTCTCATCAAAACCCCTTGCCTTTGTTATTTCTTTTCTATTTTTCGATTTTTATCTTCACTCTTTCTGGTTCTCCAGATCCTCAGCTTTGTTCAGCGTCTAGTCGTCTAGATGTCTAGAGATCAGAGCTGTGTCTCGTTTCCAGGTTCGTAAGAACCGCTCATTTCTCTTATACATAAGTAGATACCAATCATATTTAGCTGTTAATGGCCATCATTTACGTAATATAAACATAAGCCCTGTTTCCCGCTCTTGGTTTTATTCGCCGAATTACGTAACAATAGCCCTGCGGTGCGTAAACGCGCCGACGCCGCGGTCAGCCGGACCGGTCAATAGCACACAGTTTGGGACACCGGAGCGCAACACCGAGTGCCTGGGGGGAGTAGAGACACCGATTATAGAGGAGCACACGGGCCCTTACAGATTATAAGGAATGTGAGAATATTGATGCTGTGGATGGTGGGATATCTAAGGTTTGTAGCCAACAGAGGCGTTACTGCCAAAACGGAGCGCGTTTCGGTTTACGCTGTGCTCGTAGCACGCGGGAGGATACAGCACAACCCGGTAGAGTCCAAGTGGCTAGTGCAGTAGAGTAGTAGCTGCGGTAGGCAACATCCTGTGGGAGTTGAACAAGTCGCAGAGTCAGAGAGTCAGAGAGTCAGTAAGTCAATAAGCCAATAAGCCAATAAGCCAATAACCCGAAACCATGTAATTTTCCAGGCGGATAGCCGAGCCCGCAAGCAGAGCCCTAGTGCACCGCAGCAGCTGCGCACATTTAGTGACCAGCACAGACTCACCACAGCCTGCCTAACTGCACCATACAGCGACCGCAACTCTATATGGCATACCGAAGAATTCTCTAGCAAGCTTCACTAAACCAGCAACCAGCACCGAACAATCTACGGCTTGCCGTGTAAACAGGGGCTTTTATCTTTCTCCATTTGCACCGGCTCGCCGATAACCGGCAATTTTTTAGCAGTGGCTGAAATATTTTGGTTGCTTTAGTGAAATTAAGCTGAAGACTGTGTGATATATAAATAAAGCAGGCATCTGCACCAGTTGATCTGTGTCGGGTTTGATGGGGTGGAAGTATTAAAGGGATTTCTGTGTATCATCATCAAGATTAGTCTACAGGATTACATTCAGAAACACTAGAAAATATGAGATTCTCAACTTTGACCAGCATCGCTTACGCATTGGCAGTTTCAAATGCTTTACCATTGACTGAGTTGCCACAAGAGGAGCAAGAACAGCAAGGGGCAGTTGAAATTGTTGTGGCGGTTGAACAACACGAAGATTCGGAGTCCAAGGGCTTGTTTGCTACTTTGACAGAGTCCTTGAACTCTCTATTGGGTGCCACCGAAGAAGAACAGAACGGCGATAACGAAGTCGAGAACCCACACAAGTACTGGAAACACTACGGTAAGCAACAGAGAAAGTACTGGAAGCACTACGGTAAGGAGCAAAAGAAGAAGTGGGCTCCAAAGACCCCAGAGGACTCCGACGATGAGGATGAGTTAGTTATCTTTGCTGACGAGCCAGTCGAGACTCCAGGTGACCACTGGAAGAAGGTTGGCAAGGGATACAAGAAGCACTGGAAGAAGGTTGGTAAGGACCAGAAGAAGAAGTGGGCTCCAAAGACCCCAGAGGACTCCGATGATGAGGATGAGTTAGTTATCTTTGCTGACGAGCCAGTCGAGACTCCAGGTGACCACTGGAAGAAGGTTGGCAAGGGATACAAGAAGCACTGGAAGAAGGTTGGTAAGGACCAGAAGAAGAAGTGGGCTCCAAAGACCCCAGAGGACTCCGATGATGAGGATGAGTTAGTTATCTTTGCTGACGAGCCAGTCGAGACTCCAGGTGACCACTGGAAGAAGGTTGGCAAGGGATACAAGAAGCACTGGAAGAAGGTTGGTAAGGACCAGAAGAAGAAGTGGGCTCCAAAGACCCCAGAAGACTCTGACGATGAGGATGAGTTAGTTGTTTTTGTTGAAGAGCCAGTCGAGACTCCAGGTGACCACTGGAAGCAGGTTGGCAAGGATCAAAAGAAGTACTGGAAGCACTTCGGTAAGGACCAGAAGAAGAAGTGGGCTCCAAAGACCCCAGAAGACTCCGATGATGAGGATGAGTTGGTTATCTTTGCTGAAGAGCCAGCTGAAGACCCACACAAGTACTGGAAACACTACGGTAAGCAACAGAGAAAGTACTGGAAGCACTACGGTAAGGAGCAAAAGAAGAAGTGGGCTCCAAAGACCCCAGAGGACTCTGACGATGAGGATGAGTTAGTTGTCTTTGTTGAAGAGCCAGTCGAGACTCCAGGTGACCACTGGAAGAAGGTTGGCAAGGGATACAAGAAGCACTGGAAGAAGGTTGGTAAGGACCAGAAGAAGAAGTGGGCTCCAAAGACCCCAGAGGACTCTGACGATGAGGATGAGTTAGTTGTTTTTGTTGAAGAGCCAGTCGAGACTCCAGGTGACCACTGGAAGCAGGTTGGCAAGGACCAAAAGAAGTACTGGAAGCACTTCGGTAAGGACCAGAAGAAGAAGTGGGCTCCAAAGACCCCAGAAGATTCTGATGATGAGGGTGAAACATTTTTGCTAAACCAAGCTGACTTGATCTAAGTCTTTATGCAGTTATGAGTATCTTGATTTTCTAGCGTCGGGTTTCTTTGTTTGTGATTTACTTCTTAATCTTTTTTTGGGACAATTTTTATTATAATATTTATACTGTTATGTCTTTGGTTTATAACCTTTATTTAATGTTATTTCTTACTTTAACGATACTATAGGCCTGGTAAATGCTCTGCAGACAAACTACCGAAACGTATCGGAGAAACACTGGTAGCTTGGCGAGCGGAAAAATGTGCCTGGACGCAGCACGTGACCAAGTATCCCCAGCAACGTAAGCCAATCACGTGACCCATATATTTGGATAACATAAGCGCATCACGTGCTAGGCTGGTGCGCCTCAAACGAGGAATCACACCACAGCACGCCCCGCGGGCAAAAAGAAAAGGCACGGATTGCGCAGGCATTACGCAGTGATGCACATTAGCGGAGATTCTAGAACGTAAATCTGAAACACACGGTACGAGCAAGTAGTGCACGATACAAGGGGGGAAGATCGTAGCAGGGCGATCGGCGGGAGAGGTTGCTGTGTGTTTTAAGTGGTTATTTATGTGGATTGCGGGTTACAGGGGAGAAGCCACAAGAAGATGCATGGGGCAGGGAGCACGGGGGAGGCAGCACAGGGTACCGTACAGGAACTCTGTGGAGGCGTCGTCCGTTGGCGCCGGGAGCCGATCGGTGGAAAAGAGCTAAAATAATTGATTGAACGTACGAAAGCTAATCACGATGCAGCTGGCCATGAAAATGGAATATAAAGGTGAGCAGGTATCCAGTCCTCAGTTAACTGAAGGCCTGACAGAGTTTCAGCCACTGAACTTTCACTTTGCCCCTCTAAAGTACTCGGATACCAAGTTCCAGTTCATACCGTTCGCTTTCCAAGACAAATCCAATACACAATGCAATTCAACTCAGTCGCTTTATCCTCCATGTTGGTGTTTGCCTCCTGTGCTGCCGCTGCCACTGTTGCGGATGTTGTGACTCAAATTGGTGACGGTCAAATCCAGGCTGCTTCAACCTCCACTACTGCCACCAGTGCTACCGTTGCCACCGTTTCCTCTTTTGAGGGTTCCGGTAACCATGTCGCTGCCCAGGTTGGTGCTGTTGGTGCTGGTTTAGCTGGTCTAGCTGCCTTGTTGATCTAAGGCCCGGCTCGCTGCGCGTTCGTCAACTCGCCTGGCTCCTTGTTTAGGCTGCCTCGTGCCATCTAGGCGTTATAAGTACATATATATCGAATAAAAACCCCTCTTTGAGCGGCTATATTCCCTGCCAGGTGCAACCGTAAAAGTGTCAATAGGCAAAAAAGGTACCTATTGTCTTTAAACTGGTGTAGTGTGAGCAACTCCGGGTGTACAGGTGCCAATAGGTGGGGGTGTACGGGTGTATTGTCGTGTGTCTGCAATGTCTCTACCAGACCCTGCACACCCGGCTGGGTCCCCTTGAGGGAGTGAGTGGAGGGTCAGTGGAGAGTGAATTGAGAGTGAACAAGGACCAGACACAAGACTGACCACACAAGCTCCACACATGGAAGCTTTTATTGGAGGGGGGCATGCGCTCTTTGGTAGGCGCTCTTTGAAACTCTCAGATTTCTGCAGGCACTCAACTTGACCAGTATCAGATTTCTCCTGGAGATCCGGCTGGTGTTGGATCTCCACAGCTGTACTCTACATTCCAGAATATGGGAAAGAAGTAACCTCTCTTCATGTCGTTAGCATGCCACTTTCGGAGCCCCTTGTAAACTCCACAAACTGTAGTATTGTGTTGCCTATGGAGAAAAAATTTTGCGGTTAAAAGAGATGAAGGGCCATCATGTTTCGAGTAGTAAAGGATGTCATGCCGGATACTGGCGAATGGGGCTAGACATGGTTAGGTAATACTAGAGTATATTATTAAGAGTCAAGATATCGGACTTGCGAAATTAGGGGTTGCATTATGGAAAACATAGTCATCAGCAGTGAGATACTATCGGAGCTCACTACTGAGTTCCAGATCATGCATTTGGTGTACCATAGAAATAAAAACCAGTTCAAGTCATCCCACTGGTGGATGAATTTCAATATCCTACATAGAAGACTAAGACAGCTGATAATACTTCTGAGCCTGCTTAATAATAAACAAACTGTGCGAGACACCGGGGCCACACCACCAAAAGAAAACACCAACAAAAAGAGTCTCATAAAGAAAGGTGACAGCTTATCGCTGACACAAAAGATTCAAAACATATCCGATTATTTAATAAGGCATACATTGCCAGGATGTTACTATAAGTTTTACTCTGTCATTGAATTAGGACAGTACATTAATCTTGGGTTTGTATTGATAGGATTGTCTTCAAAAATCTATCACCTATTGATAAAGATCAACCCACCAAGGAAAATAAACAAAACTTTACTAGACGCTTCTAGCACAGAAGCTGCCATGCAAAATAGACAAATTACTGACAGCTATATTCAAGAGACTATATATCAAGCACATAAAGAGCAAGCTGACGAAGATTTAGGAGAGGTTCTAGACTTAACACATTTTAATGACAGCAATAACAGCAGCAAAGATAATGACAACCCTGACATTGAAAACAAGAAAAATTCGAAAGCAATGCAAGATATACACGTTGATTACCCATGGCAAGAAAACCAAAACAAAATTAAAAATTCAAGCAAGCCAAGTGGCAAGAGAAAGATGGATAGAGACGATAAAGCTGATCCTGATGACAGACTTAAAAAGTCCAGAAAGAAAAAGAAAAAGCAAAAATCAACTATTGACGATATATTCAATCTCTTTAACTGATATTCGGCACAGACATACGCTTTAATCAACTCTTTCTATCTGATTTCATTGGCAAGCATGCAAGGATAATTAATCTTTATAGATTATTTCATTGGCCCAAGTAGGTAGCACAAAGCTGGCACTGTGTATCTCACTATTATAGTATTTAAATAGCTTCAATTCCTCCTCAGAAGTCAGTTTTCTAACCGGGCTATTTAACTTTAGTTCAGGATTCTTTGAACAGCACATTAGTGATATTTGACCAGAAGTGTACGAAGGTATGGTAGTGTAGCAAGTCTTCACAACAGGGAACACGCCACTGCATATCTGTCTTAATTTCTGTAGATTTTTAATGTTTAGCCAGATGTTCTCGGAAGCCATAGAGATCACTATACCGTTGCTGTTCAATGCATCATATAAAAGATTGAAGTAATTTTGCTCGAAGAAAGCCTCGGCTGGTCCGTCTGGGTCGGAGGAGTCGGTAATGATGACATCAAACTTCTCATTGTCATCCTTGTCTTTCAAGTCTGCCAAAAACTTGAATCCGTCTTGAAGTTTAACTGTGACTCTTTCATCCTCCAGGCTGGCG
The DNA here is from genome assembly GCA_003706635.2 of Ambrosiozyma maleeae (nom. inval.). NCBI lineage: Eukaryota > Fungi > Ascomycota > Pichiomycetes > Pichiales > Pichiaceae > Ambrosiozyma > Ambrosiozyma maleeae (nom. inval.). The sequence continues at coordinate 118,000 of PPLV02000019.1, read as the reverse complement.
GACATATTGGGTAAGTATTTCTTGGACAGCTGGATCACCATGTCATCGATCTCCACCAAGGTCGCATCTTGCACACAACTGTGCTTCAACACCTCTCTGATGACACCACCATCACCACCGCCGATCACTAGCACCTTCTTTGGATTTGGATGAGAGAATAACGGAACGTGCGCAATCATTTCCTGGTACGCAAACTCATCTCTCTCGGTGACCTGAACTATGCCATCCAAAACCAGCACGTTACCAAAGTCCGTGGATTTGAACACTAGTATATCCTGAAATTCAGACTTCTCGGTGTGCAGGATCTTGTCCACCTTCAACATGAACGCCTGTCCTGGAAAGAACTCATCTGAAACCTCTCTGAACCAGCCGTCAACCACTAGGGGGTGTGTCAAATTCTCGCTCATTCTAAGTGCTCTGTTCAAATATCCTCGCTTGCAAATCCCTCTCTTAAGCACGTTAAGCATACACTACCGATAACGTATGTCTAGTCTACTCCTAACAACCGTCTCAAACCACTTCAACCCACTTGGTGACTGCATTTTGTCAATTGGTGCTTTTTCTCTTCAACTTTTTTTTCCCTTTGTTTTTTGCTTCTAGAGATACAACCCCAGTCAATAAGAGGCGAGAGGTGGAAGCGAGCGTTAACCAGGCTGGGATAGAAGGGGATGGTAGATGGTAGATGGTAGATGGCAAAGAGTAGGGGGTTGTGAATACAGGAGTGAGTAGGGGAGTATAGTTTTATTGGCTTCAGTAGAGAAAAATGGTTGCTGGACAGTGGTTGATATTGTCATGTTTGCTATCGCTGGCGAGCTGTGCACCAGTTGGCAGTGCCGAGGCTCAGGCTGGTGCAATTGCAGCGGCGGACCCATACGAGTTCAATCTGAATATAAACAACAATTTCAATTTTAATGTGAGAGTTGACCAGGATGAGCCGGAGGGAGGACACGATTCAAAGAAAAAGAACAAACCAGGAAAAGATGAAGATAAGGAGGAGGAAGGCAGCGAGCTGCCTTACAAATACCACAAGAACCCGGAACTGTTTGACTTGCACAGATCATTGATTGAAATCTCGTCAATTACAGGCAACGAAGAGCCGGTTTGCGAATTTCTGAGTGGGTACCTAAAGGACCATGGGTTTAGTGTCGAGCTGCTGGGCACCCCAGATGGCCGCCACAACATCTACGCATACATGGGCAAGGACAAAAACGCATCGTCAGTGTTGCTGACGTCTCACATGGACACCGTCCCACCGTTTGTGGAATACGCCATTGAGGGTGACAAGATCTACGGAAGAGGGTCAAACGATGCGAAAGGGTCCATTGCCACACAAGTGACTGCAGCCCTGGAAATGATCAGAGATGGTGAGGTGAGCGGAAAAGACGTGTCGTTACTGTTTGTTGTCAGTGAAGAAGTTGGCGGAGAAGGTATGCACCGTGCTGATACTCAACTTCAGCAGGAGGGCATTAACTGGGATACTGTGATTTTTGGGGAGCCTACAGAAAACAAGCTTGCTGTCGGCCACAAGGGTTTGTACTATTTCAATGTGACAGTCACCGGAAAGGCTGCACATTCCGGTTATCCAAGTGAAGGATTGGATGCTAATGCCGGAGCAATCAAGATCATGAACGAGTTTCTGGATACAGAGTGGCCGTCTGATGAATTATTGGGTGCGTCCACTTTGAATATCGGTTTTATTGGTGGTGGAGTTGCCCTGAACGTGATATCACCGTTTGCTTACTTCACGGGGTTCATGAGGGTGTCAGTGAACGCCGAGGAGATAGATGCCATTGTGAGGGGTATCATTGACAAGCACGCTGACGATGCTGTAGATGTGTCTTTCACACTGCTGCAGACTGCCGATCCAACCTTTTTGGACTATCAAGTGGAAGGTTTTGACAAGTACATTGCGAGTTACTCAACCGATGTGCCAAACATGCAGCATAGAGGGTTTAAAAGATACCTATACGGTCCAGGATCCATCTTAGTGGCTCACAGTGCTACGGAGTACGTTACTAGTGGCAGCATGTTAGAGGCTTTAGATGGCGTCAAGCGACTAGTGAGACATAGCATGCTATAATGGTATCCTAGAGCGGGCCTGGGAACACTCCGTTAATTTTCACGCCAGGCTATCATACACTAGATTATTTTATGCAGCGCTGTAGTCCCGTATATTACACCACTGTTAACTATCCTATATTTATTTGGACCCTGCCCTACTGCACTGCATTACAGGGTATCATCACAGCCAAAGTGTGTTAATCATCACTGGACGGTGTGCTGTCCGCCGGGTACAGGAAAATGACATAAGCACCTGCATAGTTAAAGACGTAAGAAATGACACAAACAGAAACATGTTACATGACATAAGCAACATAACGTAATCGCAGTGTAAAATCCGATAACAGCCACAGCGCCTCAAAGCGCCCATGCAGCGTGGCTGTGCTTCTGTAGACGGGCGGCAGATAAACACTCTGGATTGTGGCTGTGTAGCCCGTGGCAGAACATGGAGCAAATTAGAAGGGGATAAAGTGGTGTGGCAGAAGATGAAGCTAGGCATATGACCAGTCAGGGGGAGCAGCAGCGCAGATGTGTAAGTTGATAAAAAGCGGTAGGGAGGATAAATAGGAGACAATTGGTTGTGACACCTGGATCACTACAGGTGGACTACAGTTTTGTGTCGCTTGCATCTCTGATATTGCATTACATGGATCATTTAAGTCCAGCTATCTCCTCAATATGAAGTTATCAATTCTCTGCTCCTTAGCGCTAGCTTTAACTGCGTCTGCCTTGCCACTACATGGTACAGCACCACCAACATCCGGGTTTGGATATCATGATGTCAAGACCGCAGCCAGAGTGGCTAGAACCCTGGTCTCTAGAGAGTCATTGACAAATTTAAACACGATCGACTCGGATTCAGGCTTCCCTGTGTCATTTATCGAGTATTACGCTGACTGCTCTCAAGACGGTCAACCAATCATGTTGACCATTGACATCTCCTCCTCGAACAAAAACATTGTCAAAGGCTCCAAGGCATCCTTATCTATAAGAGTTGGTGACCACCAGCCAAAGGATAAGGTTAACCCACATTACCGTGGCGCTATTGTGTCATCTACCGCAGGATCGCCAAGGGTCAACTTGAAAGGTAAATTTGTGCCTTTCACTGCTGATGCTGAAACAGAAGAGTGTTTTGTGGAAAGACACCATGAGTCAGTCGCCTGGTTTCCGGGCAGCCCAGTTCACTCATCGCACTGGACTAAATTTGAAATTGAAGAGGTTTATTTTGTTGGTGGTTTTGGCGATAGAGCGTTCATTGGTGAAATCCCATTGGATGAGTATCTCCAAGCTGAGGTGTTTACTGACGGCGAATTGGCTAAGATAGGCAAATTGCATTCTGATAGCGAGATGCGTAAGCACCATTTTGAGGGATCGCATTACAGAACAGATACATCGATTCATCACTCTGACAGTAGGGATGAGCATTTTGAATTGAAGAAGTTTCACCACCGTATTAGTGCAAATTCCAGAATTGACAGATTAGCTGAACTTTCCGATGAGGAGTTATTCGGTGAAACGTCTGCTGAGCAACTAGAAAAGGATTTGAAGTTCAAAGAGGAGCATTGGAAGATGGTTCAAAACCCGAGTGACAAGACCAGAGAACTTTACCTCTTGAACTTGCATGAGACGAAATTGCTAGGTGCCGTGTTGCATGGGAAAGAACAGTCCAGCAACTCTGTTTTATCTTCCTTGAAAGATTTGAAGGATGCTGTCAATTCCTGGCTGGGATTAGCTGAGAAACCAAAGGCAACGGACAGAAGAACCCAGACTGTAATTTTGAGTGAAGAAGAGTTACAGACACTACGTGAGCTTTACTTGAGTATCCAACCAGCCCGTGACTTTGTGAAGGATCGTGATTTGACCCAACAGGAGCTATTGTTTGTGATCTACGATGCGGCAGGCTCTGCTAGCGAACCGAGTGTTGAATCCGAAAGAGAAAGAGCCTACAGAGTTCACCACAGCGGTAAGATGGCAAAGAAGGACCGTGCTGGGTCCAAGCCGTGTCACCAGGAGACAGACCGCAAGATGAGGCTAACAAACCAGGGTGCCAAGTTCCACCAGGGTGCCAAGTTCCACCAGGAGACAGACCGCAAGATGAGGCTAACAAACCAGGGTGCCAAGTTCCACCATTAAGCCTGAAGGCGTCTAGAGTTTCAAACGAGATTAGGCTAGTAAACCGTTTCTGAAGTCCTCATATTGCCGTGTACTTATATGGATGATGATTGCCTGAAGTTGCCTGTCCAGAGACCATACGTCTCTTTTTCCCTTACCCGTTTCCCACTCTTGTCTCTTTTTTTCTTTCTCCTAAGCTACCATTGTTTTCCTCCTCTCTTCTACCTTCTACCTTCCACCTTCCACCTTCCACCTTCTTCCTCCCCCCTCTATCCTACCCTTCCCTTATGCGTATCGCCCTGCCACCGTATCTCCACTCATAGTAAACGCGTTCACCTATGGCTTCCCAAATAAGAAGTTTAATCCCCCTAAAGGAATCGCGTGAAGGCCCAATTTTTGACTCTTAGAGGGAGTAAGAAGCCCAAGAGACGGAACCCAGTTGTAGGCTGAGATGAAGCATGTGCTCTTCTTGGGATTTTCTTGGAGAGCACAGGATAAGTAGGCGAGTACTTGAGCGGACAGACGGATTACTAGTGCTGCTACAATTGGAACCTGCTAGGCTATAGCTGATTTGCTCGCTCCCCTGAACTCGCACGGATACCTGCTACACATTTTATAGGATGCTTACTGCCAGACAACGTAAGGGCACCACAGTTGCTGCCGCCTCTGTTGTGGTTTTGATCGGTGCTGCCACGCTCTTGTTTAAGACATATCCACACTTGAAGCCATCCTTTTTGTCGTGCTCAAAGAGCACAAAGACCGGCACAGACACCGAGTCTGTTGAGATAAGCGAATCCACCGTTCTGGTGAGCGATAAGCCTGTGGACACATGGACAGTTGACGAGCTTGTTGCGTTTCTAGAGCTGAGACAGGTGTCACCTCCAGAAGGTGCATCCAACGAGGACTTGATTGCCTTGGTCAAACAATTGCAATCCTGAACAGTGGCCGCCCGGCTTGGCACCCAACTCTGCTCAAGTTGTTCATTTTACCCTTGCTACTTTACATTCTCCTTTTTGTCTATTCACTTATATTAATATAATACAGTGCTAAAGAGTTTCTTTAGCGTACTCACTAGGTCTAAGATAATTAAATTGCCAAACAACCCGTGTCTAGTCTATCGGCTTGTACCAATGTACCATAGTGTCAAAGAGACCCTCTGTGATATGTCAAGCTTTAAGACTATAAGAGCGCTAAAGAGTCTCTTTCCCGTGTTTGGCGGGCCCCAAACGCACCTCTTGTAGCTGGCACCACGTGAGATGCCCTATATGCATCCCTACACATAACCTTCACCCACCTCAACTCAAACATGCCTACTCTTCCAAGGCAACCTGCTTGTTCCAATCTAGTATACCTTTCTTGAAAAGGTCCCAGTTTAATTCCTCATTAGGTAAGTAGCAGAAATGGGCACCCAATTTCGAAATGTCAACGTTTCTGTACTCATCATCGTACAAAATCATCTCTTCAAACGCAACCCCAAACTTCTTGTTGATCTCTTTCAAGTGGCCAATCTTAGAGTTTGGGCCCCACTCAGAATGCTCTATGAACTGCTCAAGATCGTACAGCTTTAAGAGTCTTTTAGCCATGTGAGGAGTCTCGGTTCTAGAGGCAGTGAAGATTCTAATGTTCTTCTCCTTCAAATGCGCCAGAATCGGTTTCACATCTGTAAACAACGTCAAAACGTAGTCGTATCTGTCAATCACAGAGTTCTCGTTTAGTGACCGCAGCGGATCACGAATATGTGTATCACACCAACATGCTATATCAACCCATGCCAGCAACCATATGGCTCCAGCGTGTTAGTATCGAAAACCACAGCACACATCTTATCTGATTACTTACGCCAAAAGGTGTAGTCTAGATCAAACACTACAGCCTTCGGATATCTGACTCCCTCCAGCTCTTTCATATCTGATGATCTGTTAGCAAGTATGTATCTCTGGCTATCAAACTTGTGTAGTGTCCGGAATATCTTTGCTGGTTGTTCGCTGTCAATTAACACACAGTGATGAAAATCTACCCTTTTCTGAAAAAAATGCGACGAAAAAGACGGTCAAAAGACAAATTATGAATGTTTGATGAAAGAGCAGTGGATAAGTATTGATGGCGAACATAGCTGGATGGAGGGTAGACAAGGAGCATAGACAGCAATAGAGCATGACTGTTGGGGCGTTTGAGGCATATAAGAAGGCACTTGATGAGTCATTTGACAACACACAGGATGTGCTAACTTTTTTGAAGAGCTTGCAGGAAAGAATAAGCGGAGGAGAGGAAGAGGAGGTAAAAGCGGAGGTGAGCAGCTCTGAATCCAGTGAGCTATTAAGGGAGCTGAATCAGCTGAAGAAGAAGTTTGTCATAGATAATGTGAATTTGATAAACTCGAAAAACGAAGTGAAATCGCAGATTAATAAGGTTAATGACAAGCTAATAAATAAGATTGAACTGTTGAATGGTGCAAAGAAAATAAATAACATTAAGTATCAGAGATTGAACACTAATATATTGAAAAATGAAAACAATTACAAGAAATTGGTTCAGTCTATCAACAGTCTACCGGAGCTCACGTTGAAATTAGTTACCGAGAAGACGCAGGGCGAAGGCGATGATAATGGGACCAGCCGGTTTTTAAACAGACTAGATACAGACAGCGATAGATTGAGAGACTTGATATTGAACTACGAAGAGAACAGAGAGATGCCGGAAGAATTGAAGACGAATAAGGATGACTTGGAGCGGTTGAGCGGATACTTACAGAAACACGATTTGGTCACGTTCAAGCTATCGCAATTGAACAACCGGTATTACAAGAGCAAAAGGGATTCGCTCAGAGATATGCTAAACACGTGGAATGACAGACTGGCCAACTTGGATAACTTTGTGAACAAGAGTCTTCCAAGTATGAAGTCTCAAATTGTGGATATTCAAACGGGACTAGAGCACGAGAGACAGGCGGAGAATGATAAAGCTGTAGGAGCGAGCGAGGGGGCTGGTGCCGAGGAGGAGGAGGAGTTACTAGATGAAGACGAGGAGATGGTGGGAGAGAATATCAATGAGAACGAGGAGGAGGAAGTTGTGAGTGATGATCTGAATGCGAACGAGGATATGGAGACTGAGAATCTGAATGAGGAGGAGGAATCTATTGGAGAGGCAGGCAGCGAAGAGGCAGGCAGCGAAGACGATGAGCCAGAACGTGGGCCAAGACAAGGGGCATCAGAGAACAGATCTGACACCGAAGAACCGCACGCTGTGGAGACTGCCGCCGACAGCAAAACAGACTCTGCCCAAGTGGAACAAGAGCAGCCAGATGAAGAGGATATGCAAATTGACGAGTAGAGCTGTATTTGATTCCCTGCAAGCAGACAGACACGGTTATAGCTGGTCCCAACCGTGCAAACATACACTTTGCACCACCACATCCACACTCTTCATCACGCCTACTCACAATCACTTAATACATGGCATCACCCTGTAAATGCCACCACCCGTAAATGACATAATAAACCACCTCACCACTCTGTGGATGACATAATAAATCACTTCACCAGCATACAACGACAGATCACCAGCGGACGTAACACATTACGTGCGCACCACCCGTGCACCACACAGTGTTCTTGATGCTTTTTGGCTGCCTAAATGAGGCAGCGAAATGTAAGGAAACAGGGGAGTAGGAGAAGGTTGGGCAACATGGAGTAACTAAGGATGGGAAGAAGAGCACAGGGGAGAAGAGAGAAGGCAGATTGAGTCTGGATCAGGACTTGTTACTCCTTGAGCGAACAGACGAGAGGTTGAGAGCTTTTCGGCTGCGGTTGAGTCTTTTTATTGTACGCTTTTTGAGCCTCTTTTGAGCCCCTTTTGTGCCCCTGTTGTGCCCCTGTTGTGTCGTTACTTGCCCATACCATGTCGGACTACCTTTTGATATCTCTACCTAAATCGGCTACGGAGGATAAGGCCTCGTTGGTGAATTGGATTGAAAAGTCGGTCAATGGCGGGTTCAACGAGGTGATTGACTTCCCATTGCCAAAATTCAAAGTGGGTACCTTGGACTCTTTGATCTTGCAATCGGATGAATTGACCAAGTTTGACCAGCAGCTAGAAGCCTCTATCTTGAAAACCCTGGATATCATATCTAGTGTGTCTTTGAACCCGTCTCTTAAACAGAAAATCGATGGCAAGACCATTGCCCAATATTTCGAGACCTTCAAATGGAACACTTCCAGATTCAGATTGGATAAATCCATCGAAGATTTGATCAAATTGATTACAAACGAAGCGTTAACAATTGACTCGGATCTAAAAAACGCATTCAATAACTACAACATGGCCAAGTCGAACTTGCTGACCGCCCAAAGAAAACAGACAGGTGATCTATCTATCAAGTCATTGCATGACATCGTCACCGCAGACGACTTCATCTTGGATTCTGAACATTTGACTACAGTCTTGCTGGTCATACCTAAATCACTAAATGAACCGTTCTTAAACAGTTATGAGACTCTAACCGAATTCGTTATCCCAAGATCTGCCAAACTAATATCCTCTGATTCCGAATATAACTTGTATTCCGTTGCTATCTTCAAGAAATATCAGTCCAAGTTTGTTAACATGTCAAGAGAACAAAAATGGATCCCAAGAGATTTTGATTACTCTGAAGAGTCTATTAGCAAGTTGAAAAACGAATTCCAAAATGCAATCAAGGATGAATCCACTTTAAAGAACGACTTAATTAGATTGTCAAAGGAGGCATATTCAGAATTGAGTTCATCATGGTTACACATCAGACTTTTAAGATCGTTTGTTGAATCAGTGTTAAGATACGGTTTGCCACCTGATTTCAACTGCTTCATCATAAAATTCCCAGAAGCTAACGACAAGACAATTGAAAAATCAAAGACTGAGTTGATTGAGAAGTTTGGTTATTTGGGTGGTAACGCCTTCAGTACAGATGAAAATGGTAAAATTGTCAAGGATTCATCTTTGCACGAGTATGCTGCTTTGGTTGACCAAGATTACGAGCCATTTGTGCTGTACCAAGTTTCATTACATTAAAAAGAAAAGGACAATACAAAAAACACTTTTCAGCTATTCTTTTTATTCATTGACAGGTGCTTTTTTAACTTGCTATTAGCTTGATCTGTACAGCAACAGCAAAAGCAAAAGCAAAAAATGCATAACCAGGTCTATTTATTTTCAGGAATGGACTGTATTCTTGTGTGTTATCTACGCATACATCCAACTTATTTTGGCATTTGTTTTTATACAAGTTTAAACTTCTTTGTGCTTTGTTCTTCTCTTTATTCAACAAATAACCATTTTATCACCGCTCGTTTTTGCTCAGCTGTTTCTCTATTTCCATCAGAGTTATATCGAAAAACCACCGCTCTACATCGATATTCTAATACACTAGGTGATAGACTTTTTAAAAAATGATGTGTAGGTAAGTAAAAGCAACAGGTGATTAATACAACAAGGCTTATTGATACTAAACAGAAAGAGAAGAGGAGAAGAGAGAACTAAAACTAAAATGGCTAGAATAAAAAGGTACCGAACCAAGCAATAGTAAAAACAGCACAACAAAAGAGTAAAGGAAAGATTAAAATAATATAAAGATAAAATCCAGAAGATTAAGACAGAAGAAACAAGATAAATACAAAGATAAAATAAGATAGCATCCCATGAGCAAGAAAAGCAAAGTTTACAAAACAACAGAAATTAATAGTTGTAACAGAAGTGGAACAGACAATAGTAAGAAGAAAAGGATTTGGATAAGTTGTTAGGAAGATGCAAACAGTATGGAAGCCCCATGGAATAAGAGAAAGAACAGGGTAAATAAACAAAAGGTATCAGCCGATAGAAACCCTTCTATCAGTTTCAATTCCTCTCATTTTTCTATCCTTCATGACCTCCTTTGCCTTAAGCTCACCGTGCTTTTTGCATAATTTAGCATAGAACAAACCACAAGCATTGCACAAGGTTCTCTCACCTTCTGGACCTCTTCTCCATTCGGGAGTTTCTTTGGATTGGCAATGTAGACACTCGTTATCAAATATCACCCCAGCAGAGTGAGAATCCACTGCATTGTTAATACCATGGGGTAGCGCATAATTTGCCAGTCTATAGGCAGAGGAAGGAGCTGCGCCAATAGGAAACATGCTTCCTTGTTGCTGGTGTATAATCATATGCTGCACACCTGGCACACCATGTTGTATCATTTGAGCTGTCTGCGGTGGAGGAGGAGGAGGAGGAGGCGGAGGGCCCAGATGGCCTGCTATTTGCGGGTGAGGACGGATCTGATGTAATGCTGGATGAGGACCATGCTGTAATTGTGGGTGGCGCTGGTGAGCAGGGTGTAGCTGAGATGGGACCGGGACAAATACAGAATGCACTGCATCATTTACCTGAGCAGGGTGGGGTATATGAATTTGCTGCTGATGTGGTTGATGAAGGGCAGCCTGCGGATGGAGATGCGATGTCTGACTCAAGCCTGCTAATGCAGTTCCAGAAGATGAAGTTCCATTACCCTCCGAAAAATGCCGTATATTTTTGCCTACACCCATACTTGAGTTTGATGGAACTAGACTGAAAGACCTGTTTATATGGGAAGCTTCTTGAGGAGGAGGAATATTAGGTACTATTATTTTCATTTTCTTGGATGCAGATTTAGGTGATATTGGAGGTGAAGTGATGAGGCTTTGTTCAAACTGCTCATCTCCAGTGTCGTCTGAAGATGAACGCTTTTTACCTGTACTTGTTGGAACATCAGTCAGCGAGGTCAACGTTCTGGCTGCTTGCTCCTCAATGTTTGGCAAAGAGCCGTGTCTTTGCCGCTGTTTCTGTTGCTGTTGAAGATTTGATTCTTGAGGCAAGTTGAACAAGTTCTTTGCTGGATGTGATAGAGCTGGCTGGGGAGCTACATGAGATATTGAGTTAATGCTGCTCCCTGGTGTGCCTGTCTCTTTTTCTTTAAGGGAGAACCACGCCTGATATATGCTTTCAATCATTTTCAACTGGTCGTATCCTGTTCTAAGGACATCTGCAGATATGCTATTCAATGTGTGATAGGACTTAAGATGAGACTCTATATCGAGAGTCGTTCTGGCCAACTTGTCTAGCTCAAAAGCAATGTCGCCATACACGGGCAGCATGGAATGCGGAGAAGAAATAGCTTGTTGGACTCCTGCAGCACTACTGATACTTTCTTTTGAGGTCTTTCTTGTGGTCTGGTAGGTATTTGTGGGTTGCGAGACGGATCTTTGCAACGTATTAGCGCTGACTTGTGGGAGTGTTGCTCCAACTGCGTTCGTATTAACTGTGTTTGTATTCGGGATGACTCCACTGATACTGCTATTGCTGGTCAAGGAACCTATCGGGTATGTGTAGCTTGGGTATGCTGGGCTCTCGGTATCAGGTAGTTCATTCTCTTGTGTTTTTATGGAAGGCTGGGAGTTGCTTTTTGGAGTCACTAGGGTGGAGGGCTCATTAGTGGTTGCTGGATGATGTTTTTGTTCTCTCGAAATAGCCGACTGTTCCATAGACGGAAACAAGTCCTTGATGGAGGGCAATTCCCTCATTACACTGTTGCTAGGGGCTCTCTGCATATACATATAGGAATGTATGAAGCTGCCAGTGTTCCAGTGTACTTATGTATCGCTGTACGTGTAAATGTCTTGTATGTCTCTAGCGTGTAGCTTGGGGCTCCTTGTATAATTTGGAACCACGCCTGGTGATTCTGTGTACAGGTCTGTATCGCTGTGGAATGAGCAGCGGGCGCTTAGTCTCTCAAGCTCGGGACGGTTTCAGCTGGCGCCAGGTTACAACTCGTATGCTGTACGCTTAGACAGGGTATTTTAGTATGTTGCACTGCAAACGAGCCTTGCATTCACACTGCTTAGTGACGCCCCGTGCTCCTGCCTACAAGGAGTCACTTTAGGGTGTTAATGTGATTCACAAAGAGAAAGCGTGTGGCAGGTAGATCTTGCGAACGCAGCTGTGAAATTTGTGGGGGCGACTGGGCGGAGTGGCCGCCATGAGAGGGGCAGCCGTGCAGTCGCCTGCAGAGATGGCCATGGAGGCGGACTGTGGTGCGCTGTGCGCGGTGGCGGAGATGGCTCCGTGGCCATTTTCGTCTTGATGGCCACGGAGAAGACAAGATTTGTGGATTTGCGATCGGGCCAGCCAGGAGAACAAGTAAGTGACAACGTGCCAGATACGCACCAAAAGGCGATCGGCGGCTGGCACATCCCAGTGGCGGATTGTTAGGCCGTAGCGTGGCCCAGATGGCTGTCTGGAAATGGCAATTGTGCATGCGGCGCTGCGGCTGCGGTGCGTCAGCGCAGCACGCGCGCGTTCCGTGGCACAGATGCCGGGGCAGCTCCACTTCCAGACAGCGCCCAGGCCACGCAAATTCCAAAATATATTTCTGGCTCGCTGGCCGGCGAGGTCGCCTCGCAGGGATCTCGGTTATGTACAATCCACGGCCACATCGTGCCTTAGGGCAGCCAAAAGCCACATATAGAGACGCATCAGCAGGCAGGCGGCGTGGGTGCGTGGCAGGCGCCAGAGCACTGCTATTGCGGGCCATAGACTAGAGCACAGATGCCTTATATCGTGTACACACACCGCCTGGGATCTGCCCAGAGGCTCTTCATCGCCGGCAGCTCCCTCTAGCGTACGCAGAATCTGTCATCCCACCCGCAGCGGCCTGAGGTTTGCAGCCGCAGTCGCCAGACCCTTAGTCGAATCTTGTGCGGTTCCCACAAGATATGCCGCGCACGCCTTGTTAAGAAAGCTTGTTTCTTGACAGGCGCATGCTGAGGGGAAATCTTGGAATCTCACAGGGAAACTCTGGAAATACAATAAAGCGGCAGGAAAACGTAAATAGAAACACCGACCCGAAATTAGTAGGAGGGACTGGGAGTTGAGACGCACAAACAGAAGCTGATAAGGGCAGAGATCCAGTCATAGATGCAAGCAGAGAAATGGACATGGTCGGGTGTGTCGAGCGGCATGCGCCCGTTACTTGCTCGGTCGCTTGTTCACGTACACGCCGTGCTCTGAAAGCTGGCGCAGCCTTCAGCAGGCAAGCAAGAACAATAGCTGACGAGACGCGTGAAACTCGCTGCTCTTTATTGTAATAGGTAAACACCTGAACCTGTTTTATCTACATAAACTTCCGGCTCTAATGCCCTGTGTGTTGCCGAAACAATTTACAGTTGAATATAATTAAACAGGCCCGTATGCGGTAATCTTACTTGAATGTTCGCATGTGATGCTCACACGATGCCACAATCCACTCCGAGTACCCAATTTGGGTATCGTAATGGGCAGCACTGCCACATGTTGCAGTCTCCCCACCTCAGATATCCTCATCTGTATAAAAGAATGCAAACTAAAATGAAGATTACACACCTTCCTGGTCCTATCTCCGGTCCTGATTCTCTAATGATGCCTTACGTGTCTTGTCACGCCCACATTTACCTTAGATATTGTAAACCGTGCCGCATTCGTATCCTTAGTCGTAATTTATACGCATTCTGGGCTGTTGTTATTTGGTTGCAGTAGACCCACGCACATGGAGCCTTTACATGTCCACAGATATACATGCAAGTCACAAATTACATCCTCTTCCAAACAAATATGCATAAGAAAGTTAAACATAATTATACAACAGCAAACTGAAAAATATATGTATAAAAATAGTATCATATACACATAAGAGTAATAAACAATCTAGCAACAGTTAGGTGATCCTTAAAGGAAAGCAACGGGGCCCCAACTGCTGTTTAAATAGAAGGGATTGGATGAGAAGGAGACATTAATCCGCCATTCAATCTTGAATCAATAACTGCAATCTCATCCTGAAGTTTCGCCTCTTCGACAGTCTTAACCAACTCCTTTGTACTTCTGGCAACATCAAATGCAACACCTGCAGATCTCTGCTTGAACACCTTATCAGCATAGTCAGAATCAAAATTCTTATCATTGTATAAACTCTCCATTCTTCTCACACAATCTTCCAACACGTCAACAACATACTTGGCATGACCCATTGATTCAACATATCTGCTTTGGTTCATCAAAGTAGTGGTACCCTCACCCATTTGCTTAACAACAAACATAATCTCGTCAGCTCCTGATCTCAAAAGACCCCTAGTGGCTTCCGGATCTCTAATGCACTCCAGAAGTTTTTGAATAGCAGAGATCACCTGAATTGTTTGATGTTCAAGATAAACTAATAACTCCTTCAAAGTGTTGTCTGGGTTCAATGTGTTGAAATTCTCTAATATGTATTGGCTGTCATCCTCTGTCGGCTCTTTTTCATCAACAGCAGCATCCAATAGTGACCGACCACTTCCAATTCCTAGTGATACATCTTTGTTTTCAGATGTACCCGAAAGAACCGATTTATCTTCTTTCAATAGTAATGGCACGGTATCACCTTCATCTTCATCTCCTAATGGGTTGTTAATCACCCGATTGGTTTTGTTGCTGCCGTTAACAACGGGTTGAATGGTCTCGTTGATGCTTTCTTGAACATTGTCAGATGCGTCGTTCTTATTAAAAAGGCCAAATGTCTTTGATCCATCTAGCTTTTTAGCCGATGAAAATGTTGGCGAGTATTTGCTGGCGGACTCTTTCTCCTCTGAAGATTCTTGAAACTGTTTAAGCTTGGCCAAAACATTTCCCTTTGGAGATGGCGAACCCCTTGTATCTGTTGCTATGTTACTTTTAGTTTTAGGAGTTGATGGTTCACTCGATTCAGAAAATTTAGATGCCAAGGAGGACACGCTTACATTTGAAGCCTTGAAACTGGTCTTTGATGGTGTTCCAGTTACCGCTTGCTTTGCCGCTCCTGCACCATCAGAAATCTGCGAGGAGGCAACAATGATCGGGCTTATTGGACTCTTTCTCATTATCACAGGTGATGCTGTGGATGCTGGAAATAATGATGGCTTGGATTTCTGTTGTAATAAGTTTTCGTTAGATGAGTTCAGTCTCTGTGTGATCCTTAATGGTCTCACTGCAGAATCATCATCTTTAACGCTGGTATCAATGGTTATTTTTTCCCTCGGTTTTGTGATCTCCGACAGTATAGGGACACTGGAATTACTTGGTGGCAAGTTAAATGAAGTACCCCTTTCATCTTTAGCATTGATCTTTACTTCCCTTATAATATCAAACACCGATTCACATATATCACTTATTGAAACATTCAAAAGCAACTTTGGAATCAAAAAATCAGCCAGAGCAAAATATCTAGCGTTACTCAAAGCACAAGCAACTGCATTTTCCAGCTTTCGCAGGTTTGCGCTGCTTGCCTCGTCATTTGGGTAAGCCTGTGATCCGATTGCCTTTGATGCGCAGACAACTGATGCGATCCTTTCAAACAAAATCTTGGTTTCAATTACTTTTGATTCAGATATGTAAAGCAAGAATGCTTCAACAGAAGCATAAAATTCGGAAACAGTCTGTAATGAGATTGAACCTGTTGGAGAAGCAAAGGAATCAAAACTTGCAATATTTGGGATACTTTTTGTGAAATTGTCAAACACCTGAGTGGATCTAGCCTTTTCAAATTTTTGCTGCCACATTGAAATATCTTCGGAACTATCAGTTTCCTTGGTATCTCTCTGCTTCTCAACAGGCTCAAGGGTCATACCTTTAGCCTGATTCGTTTTTAAATTTTCAAATTCATTATTAAGCAAATCAAATTGATTTTTCAGTTTTCTGTTCTCCTCAAGCAAAAGTTGCTTTTCCTTTTCTATTGATGCAGAAACCGATTTATTGTCATTCAATAGATTATGATAATCGGTGCTCAATTCGGAATGTACAATGTTGATATGGTCAAACTCTGCCTTTGTCTTTGAGCTCGAATCCTTTAATTCGTCATGTGCAGCCTGCAAATCATTCAGTTGCGAAGTTACATATGCAATCTCTGAGTTTAGGTTGCCAACTTCACCATCATATTTTAACTTTAGGTTATTTAGCATCACTTCTTTATCGTCATTTGAGTTCAGTTTTGATTTACTTTCGTTGAAATCATCAGTGAGTCTCTCATACTCGGACTGGATTTGGTCCACTTTAGACTTAAGGTCTTCATTTTCAGAAATCACCAGATTGTATTTTTGTTCCCAAGAAGAGCTTGACTGCTTAGTTGAAGACAATTCGGATTCAAGGTGTGAGATTTTTTCGTCCATCTTTTTACTTTCATCTATTAGCAGCATCAAATCCTTTTGCTTATCTCTGTTATTTGATAGACGGTTCGGAGACGCAAAAGACGAGATACTCTTCTGAGTTCCGTAATCTTCGCTACCTTTCTCTTTCGAGTGGCCTCTAGGGGAGTAAGAATTGAAGTCATCAGTCTCGGCTTTGAGCTGATCACCGCTGGAAGGAATATCAGGCTCCTCTTCATCGCTCGACCAGGTGAGTTCAGACTTTTGAGGAACCACAGTGGTAGGCTTGATCTCACGTTGGGATGGAGTATCTAATATTGCTGATCCTGGAACAGGACGTTCGTTTATTGGAGTTTTCTCTACGTTTGTTGTGAAATTGTCTGCATTGTTTGCATTAGCGGTATCAATTGTCAAGTTTGTGCGTGGTGGGGCTTTGACCTGTGGTTCACGCTTTTCGATCTCAACGTACACGTCGTTGACTAAATCTTTGAACCTAGAGGAAGGCAAGGTCGCCAATTTGCTTCTGGCCTGATTTCTCTTGGGGTGGTAGTTTGTTTTAGGCAGCAAATGCTTTGGTTGTTCGTGGGACTCTGTGATTCTTCTTTGCAGCTCATCCCACACGTCTGTACCAAGGTCGTAAAATTGCACTTCGGTTAATTTTCCCAACTTTTCCCTTGCCTTTGTGACACGTGAGGACGTGATTGGCGTGAGCTCGTCAGAGGACACGTTCAGGTACTGCTGGAATGCCTTGTAGTAGGTTGTCAGGTTATTTTGCTTTTGTGACATGTTCGGATCACGGCTTCTCGGTGGCTTTTGTGATGGGGGACACGGGCGGTACTTACTCCCGTGCAGCGTGTCTAGGGCCTGCTGCTTCTATTCCGGATTCCAGTTGCCTAACCTCGGCACGCTTCTGCTGATCTCAACACTGGGTGATCCGCAACACAAACTGGTAATGCGGTTATACGTGATGTCCTGTACCTTCTATATCTAGAGTCTGTGCCGCACCTCCTCTGTGTGTGCTCGCTCTCTGATCTCTGCACAACTGCTCTCTGCACTCTGCACTCTGCACTCTGCTCTCTGCACAACTGCTCTCTGCACTCTGCTCCCTGCTCTCTGCTCTCCCTCCTCCCTCCCAACACGCCCAGCCCGCAGTGTCTTTGTTTTCCTTTCCACTCACCTCAGAATGCCAACCCGTGCCGTTTCTCACTGCTGGCGCTTCACCAAGTGGAAGAAGGTGGTGTTTTGCGTTTTGGCGGGCGGTGCCCCGTGGCCGCCACGGGGACACGCGAAAAGGGGAAATGGCACGCTACGGGGCGTGTCACGGTGCACGGGTGGTGGCTGGTGGTGGTGTGCTAGTCTGCCAGTGTGCTTCTCTGCTTCTCTGCCACTCTGCTACTCTGGTCGCATGGTGGTCTGCTAGTGAATGATCTGCTACTCCGCCACACACCATTCCACTGCCCTCCTACCCCTGCTCTAGTCTGTCCTACACTGTATATTGACTTCTCGTATGTACAAATATGGTATGAAGATATATACAAAGATACATGTGAAAGACTGCAAACAGCCACAACATTGGCCACTCCAAGGCAACTGCGAATGCTGGCATCTCAGATCCATCGGCACACTCTTGCAAAACACTGCATTCTTGTGCAGAACAGCATAATCTACAAACACAGGCTGCCCGTAGCTATACACAAAGAGCCACGCTACCTAATAAGCCACGCTACCTGCAAACCACTCTCAGCCCTTATTGTTTCGTATGGTTAGCAATCTGCGACAGGACATCCGGTAGAAGCTCCTTCTGGATAAACTCCTCCGCCGCCTTCTTTCCGTGCTGCGACGCAATAGCACCAATTAATGACGAGGTTATGGTACCAAAAAGCTTCTTTGGCTTATTGGCGCTGTCACCTGGTACACTGTTTGGGGTGCCTGTTGTACAGAAGAACACGCTATCCAAGCCGTTCTTGCTTGCAAACTCAGAGAGTATCTTATCAGTGTTGATCATTCTGTGGATGTACGAGCCCAGAGAGTCAAAATTTATGTCTCCCACCGCAAACTCGGACGTGCTTTTGTGTGATAGTAGATATTTCGATGCACTTAGCTGTAGGAGCTCTTCTCCCAAGATAGCCAATCTTTCATTGTATGGCTTGGTACCGTGTGCAAACGACTTGTGGGTGAGAACCTGTAACAATAGTTCGTCCCCGAGACTGAACGCCGGCTTATTGCTCATGTACTTCTTAATGTGCTCCAAGTTCTTCTCCTCCACTCCGTACCTGTTACCGTTCGTGGTGAGAATCTCTTCCGGGTCACGAACCAACCCCGCAACCCGGCCTCCTCTCACAAACACAACGCTTCTTGTCTGTATGCCGCCTGCAATCGCTCTTCCCGCCCTTGCCAATCTGAAAACGTTTCTTTGCATCTTGTTGTATCCACTCGTATCTATTTCTTCTCTAGCAATCCGCAACCGTACTCAGATCTCTTCTAATATCCCTGTGGCCAATCCTCAATGTCCGCGTCTCTTTTGCCCTGCTGCTCACAAACACCCGCTCCTCTTCTACCCTCCTCAACCCCCTACCCTCCGCTTCCTCCAATCCACTTCTCCCTCCAATCTGGTCCCTCCGCTCACAAACACCCTCTCAATGGCTTCTCAGCCGGTTGAAAATTTTTTGTCTCTGTGTGGTTCCGTCGTGTGATACCCAACGCCCAAATCCGGCGGCAACCAGCACGGCTGTGCTGCACGCGCCACGTAGCGGCTGCGCCGCGATCCGTTGCCCGCGCCACCGGCCTGAAATTTTTTTTTGAATTTTTTTTCTATTTTGCTGTACATCAATTGGTGGTACAGTTTTATGGAGTGTAGGAGAGAGGGGAGGGGACCTTGCAAGGGTCTGCGGAGCGGAGTAGTTAGCTGGAACAGAACATCAGCACGTTTGAAGATGGATATGTTTAGAATTTTAAGTAGAGGCGCGTCCTTGAAGAAATCGAAGGAAGTGACGACGGACTACTCGCTGCCAACGAGATTGCAGCAGCAGGCGTCGAGAAAGAAGGAGGCCAGCATCTCGAAGCAGGTGGAGAAAGAAACGGACTTTTTCCACCAGAAGAAGCACAGTCAGGTGAGAAAGGCAGCGGAGGATGACGCTGGCGAGGAGACGGAGGACTTGCAGCAACAGGAGCTGCGTGACGATGCCCCACAGAGAGTGCTATCGGAGCAGGACGCTGTGAAACTGAGAAAATCGTACAGGGGTAAAGTCAATGGTGACGACATTCCGCTACCGATTGGTTCATTCCAAGACCTAATAACGAGATTTCAAATGGATAAGCAATTGCTGAAAAACCTCATAGATAACGACTTCACTGAACCAACCCCAATTCAGTGTGAGGCCATTCCATCAACTCTTTTCGACAAGGACGTTATTGCCTGTGCGCCAACCGGTTCCGGTAAGACCCTGGCGTTCTTGATCCCTCTTGTACAGCAAATCGTCCAAGCTAAGAAACAAGCCGAGGGCAATAAAACTCAAGGTATAAAAGGCTTGATCATTTCTCCAACTAAGGAATTGGCCTTGCAAATCTTCAACGAACTCAACAAATTGAACTCTAGACTGGGTTTATCAATAGCCTACTTGAATAAATCACTGTCTGGTAAATTGAGAAGCAGAATTGTCAAATCTTCGAAATTTGATATTATTGTGTCTACGCCGTTAAGATTGATAGATTTGGTGAAGAATGAAGCTTTAGAATTGGCCACCGTTGACCACTTGATATTTGATGAGGCAGATAAATTGTTTGAAACTAACTTCATTGAACAGACAGACGCAATCTTGAACGCATGTACTAACCCTAAGTTGAGGAGGTCTATATTCTCTGCAACTATCACTTCCAGCGTGGAAGAACTCGCTAATTCTATAATGAACTCTCCAATCAGAATTATTATTGGCCACAAAGAGGCTGCCAATTCCAATATCAATCAGAAATTGGTGTTCTGTGGTAACGAATCTGGTAAATTGATAGCCATAAGGGAGATGCTACAAAAGGGTGAGTTTAAGCCACCGGTGATAATCTTCTTACAATCCATCACCAGAGCCAAAGCATTGTTTCATGAACTTCTTTACGACAGATTGAATGTTGATGTGATCCACGCTGAGAGAACACAAAAACAGAGAGAGACAATTATAGAGAGATTTAGACAAGGTGAAATCTGGTGTTTAATCTGTACCGATGTTCTTGCTAGAGGTATTGACTTCAAAGGAATAAACTTGGTTATTAATTACGATGTTCCGATTTCTGCACAGGCGTATGTGCATAGAATCGGTAGAACTGGTAGAGGTGGCAGAACTGGTACTGCTGTCACTTTTTACACTAAGGAGGATGTCACTGCTATCAAGCCTGTGTTGAATGTCATGAAGCAAAGTGGATCTGTCGAGGGGTTGGCTAACTGGCTATTACAAGACATGGCTAAACTGACTAAACAAGAGAAAAAGAACATAAGAAAAAAGCCAATGGAAAGAAAGAATATCAGTACTGTTCCCGGCATTGTTAGAAAGAAGAGAAAGATGAGACAGGATATGATTGAGTCCTCAAAGAAGAGAAAAAACGAGCAAAGTCAGCAAGTTAAGGAGGAATGATGTTTGATATGCTGTTTCTATGTAGAGAGCTAAGTTATATATGATAAAAATGATTTGCTTTATTTTTTTCATTGGTTTGTTGTATCCATAAAAGCAATAAGGAATAAGAATAATAATAAATTTTAAATATTAAATATGTATACCGGATGGATAAATATTTAGGTATTTATACAGTTTTTGTAAGATTCGTGTAACTGATCAAGGGAAGTTCATTAAAGTCTAAAGGTGTATAGCAATGAAAGACGCAAGAATCAAGTTTTTATGTGCTGGGATATATGGTTTTCTAAAAGATAAATCGATGGGCGGATGTTTGATTAGTGGTGGTGCTCTTCAGACTTTGGGCCAAAAGATGGATAGCCAACGATCTGTCTTCTACCAATGATCTCACCTAAAGCAAACAAGCCGACGATTTGGATGAAGTAGGCAATGTATCTCAAAGTTTCATCTTTAGTGAATGACTTGGCGCACTCGACAAGGGACAAGGAGTACTGCTTTGGGTCCTTGGTGAACTTCAAGCCTTGAACCAAAGAGGACTCGTAGACGGCCTTGAACTCGGCAATGGTTGGTGGGGCTAGGCCTTCTTTAATGTAAACTTGCTTGGCCAATTCGGCAGTCACCTTACCCCAGTAGATAGTTGAATTCAAAGCACCTAGAAAACAGCAGTTCAAATGTTAGTATTCTCGCAATACCCGGAGTGGACGGACTCTCACACCCGTGCTCTACCGACAATGCTCCACAAACACGTCGTCACCCAATGCTACTTACCGGTAGCCTTCTCAACGTAGGAGGATGCGTTTCTCACACCCATTGGTCTGACACCAAATCTGACTCCTCTGACAGCTTGTCTAGCAAACATTCTTCAATATATCTTAATATGTCTCTGCTTCCAATGTCTCAAATACCATCTACCCTGCTCATTTCCCCTCCCCCACCTGCTATCTTCTTATTTACCCTCCTAATGTTCTCCTCTCTCCTTACTCTCTGCCTTTCCCTTCCTCACCTCCTTCTCCAGCCAGTTGAGCCAGAAAAGTTTTTCTGTGCACACCTCTGCACCGACTGCGGGCGGCTGTGCGGGCGGCCCGCCAATCAGATCTCGCGACGGGAGAGGCGGGGCTGTTGCGACGGAAATCCCGTGGTGTCGCGGGCTTCGTAACCACGTGCTGACGTCAGTGGTGTGTCAGCGGCAATTGCTGACTTGAGCAATTGTGTCATGGAGTCACTGGCTGCTGCGACAGGCTTACAGCAACGGCGGTGGATGCTCTGGATACACTGGGAGACATGCACTGGGTGCACACTAGCTGTTAGCAAATAAATGGAGCTTTATTCAAGGAAACATACAAAATATAAAGAAATATAGGCAGGTGACACTAGGCGCCCTCTCGTGGCACCTAGACCTGGCCCTTGTTGGCCCGGATCTCTCTTCTGTGGCCTTGTCCAAAGACGATAACCTGGTTCTCGTTTTCCAAGGTCTTCAAAGCAGCACTAAGATCAACGTTCTCCACCTTGCCCTGTGCCTGTTCATTGATTTTGTGTAGAAGCGCTTCGTACGTGATAGACTCCTCGGCCTGAATCAGCTGCAACAACTGCTTCGATAGATCTTCCTTCAGTCTTCTCTCGGCTGACGTTTGTCCTGTTTGAATCAAATCCATATCGATTCTACCCGTTAATGGGTCGGTGGCATACTCCTTCAGGGCAGACTTAATCAATCTAACAGCCTCCTGCACGTCTTCTAATTCCACCGTAGAGGATAGTCTCATCTTCGCATGTGCCTCTGATAATCTAATCATTGATTCCAATTGTCTTGTAGTGGCAGTGATTCTCTTCTCAGCGGTTCTCACATCCTCGCCGATCTTTCTCATATCCACATAAGATTTAACAAGCTCATCCTTGGCCCTCTCAGTCAACACAGGTGAGCAATTCTCCTTAGCATACTGAATGTATGATGTTAAGAAATTCAATGATATCAATTCATGACTATTAACACTCTGTGGGGTATCCTCCAAGTACATACTTGCAATGTGTTTAGCCAATTGAGTGTCGATCTTTTCATCAACTTTATCCAAGATTAAATACACCAAATCAAATCTTGAAAGCAATGGAGGTGGTAAATCAATGTTTTTGGTAACAGGTAGATTCGGATTGTATCTTGATTCAATAGGGTTAGCCGATGCCAAAATCGAAGTTCTGGCATTCAGCGTAGTAATGATACCCGCTTTGGCAATCGAAATTGTTTGTTGCTCCATGACTTCATGCAAGACAGATCTAGTGGCATCCGACATCTTATCAAACTCATCAATACAACACACACCACCATCAGATAACACTAAAGCACCACTCTCAAGCACTAACTGCTTCGTTTCAACATCTCTCGTGATATAAGCTGTCAAACCAACAGCTGACGAACCCTTACCAGAAGTATAGATACCTCTTGGTGCAATCTTATGCACGTACTGTAGAATTTGAGATTTCGAAGTGGATGGGTCTCCACAAAGTAAAATGTTAATGTCACCTCTGTACTTTCCACCCTTCTGGAACGTCTTGTTGGTACCTCCAAACAGCTGTAGCAGTATACCCTTCTTAACATCATCCATTTCGTAAATAGATGGAGCCAAAGATCTTGCTAAAAGCTCGTAAACATCGTGTCTTTCAGAGATTTCCTTAATCTTAGCAATTTCTTCCTCAGAAATCTTTTTCACTTCTTCAATCTCCTGCTGTTCCTTTAATTCAACTTCCAACGTTGAAACATCAGCACCTAGTCTATGCTTATCAACCTTCTTAATATGAACGACATCCAAATATGTCTTATATAATGATTTTAAAGCCCTTTGTCTTGGATTAGCTTTCACTGGAGCGGACTTGAAAATACCACAGACTTCAACTCTATCACCTGCTCTTGTAGAGTCAACCAGTTCATCATACACACATAGGGATAAAGAATGGGGTGTTTGTCCGTCAGGAACAATATCTGGAGTTTCCTGAAGCTTAATGACCTGCTTATTGGCAAATGAAGATCTGTTGTGGATTAATTGCATAGAATTACTAGACGCACAAAGTGTTCTTGGACACTTTGTTGGTTCTTGAATCACACCTCTGTCATTCTCAATGACCACTGTATGTTCACAGACAGTACACTTAAAGAACGCAACTTTCATGTCTGGAATGATTGGAGTGGATCTAATAACCAAGCCTTTGATAGTAACCAGCTTGTCAATGTCGTTTGGGTTCAGTTCCCTCATACCTTTATTATTTTGGATATTGAAAGGTCTCACTTTGTAGACGTTGGATTCAATTTCGTCGATAATTGTATCCCTGGAAGGGTCGTTATTCAAGCCGGTATCCAAAACTAAAGACACCATACAATCCTTAATAGTTTGATCCATGATTGGGATAACTTCTTGTGGGTAGTTAATTAATTGATAGTATAATTTTTTGGTAATTGGATAAGCCAATAGGTTCTTAGTATCCAAGTTCAAATTGGTCGAACCAGCTTCTTTCATCACATTTAACATATCTGAGTAGAAAAGCTTCTCGTCTTCTATTGGATCGATAGATAGATCGTCCAACTTCTTTCTGTATTTCATCTTGAATGACATTAGGAAGGTTCTAAAATTATCCGAGCATTCTTGAATAGAAACGTTTGTACCCCAGATGACTCTCACTGGCTCGTCAGGATTCTCAGAACCAGGCACAGAGTTGAGCGATTGGGAAGAATGGTGAGGTTGGCTGCTGTCGGATGAAATGCCAAGGGGCGTTGATGGGCCATCTGATCTGATGTCTGACGGTAGCTGAGAAGAGTCTGTAAAGAATCTTCTTCTCATTGGTGAGGATAGTATGTCAGAGGAGTGGATGTCACCTCTGTTGTGGTGTCTTCTCCTAGAGAGATCTTCATTGTGAGCGCCACGCTGCGAGAAGTCGGCATCACTGGTCGGCAAAGGGAGTGGAGAAGACGTAAACCCTGGTCTTGACCCTCTTGCTTGTGAGCTGCCGGCCTGGCGCATTCTTCTTTGGCCTCTGCCGGCCTCAGAGGAAGGATGAGCGCCTCCTGACGCTAGCGAGTCCGATGACGGTTGCACAAACAATGGCGATGACGGAACTTGTGTCTGTCTCTGTGTCTGCGAAAAGGAATCAGGAGCAGTAGACTCCATGTTGTTCGAGTCCGGCTCATGGACAGGAGATGATCCAATTGGTTGCGACGACATCTCGGCTAGCGTTCAACAGCGGGGTATATATGTGTGTGTGTCTCTAGGTTGGCCTTCACGCCTTTCTAATTGCACTCTTATTGTGAATATCTCTATCTCTGCGTAGCTGCACTCCTCGTACCTACTGCCACCCTTCTTTCAAACTCCTGGCCCAAACACGTTTAACAACTGCTTCAACGAGCTTTTAGCCAAGATCCAATTAATTATCCCAATTAGGAAATATTCCGTTTTCAGCCAAACGACAAAAATTTCGTGCTTTTTACGCGGCGCACGCAGATACGCGTCACGTGCAAGGTTACGTAACAGACTACGTCATGGGCTTGGTTTGTGCTACGTAAGCGATTAGGTAATTAACTGACAGAGGTGTATAAATGGCCCTTTGGGACTTCTGGGAGGCCCCAAGGAAGGCCAGAAGCGGTTCAATGAGTGGTGCATTGAAGGCCGGTTGGGCCAGAGTGTTCTGGGTGATCATGAGGACCATCACACCTTCAGGACCCACTCGTTTTTCTTCTTGTCGAACTTGGCCAGGTCCTTTATGCTGTTTTTGACGACGGCCTTTGTGTATTTGCTCAAGAGCTGTTTCTGCACCACCTCCGTTAGCGTGTTTATCGTGAAATCCTTGTTCTTTTCAATAAAGCTCACTAGGGTCTTCATGTCGGCAGAGTCTGTGATGACCTTCTTCTTGACCTCCATTGCGGGAACTGCAGAGCTTGGCAGGTGGGCTGTGTCGGCCGAGTCCTGGGTGCTGGTGGCTCCGACGCCGCCAACGGTCACTTCCAGTCCTTTGGCCCTAGAACCCTGCACCGGTGATGCTGTGATATTCGCCTGTGTGGATGCGGACAACTTGGTAGGGCTAGCAGGCTGTTCCCAGTAGTTCTGCAACGGATCGATAGGAAACGTAATATTATGTCTCAATCTCTCGTACTGTAAACCATCAAAGTATTTCCCAAATTCCGTGTTATCCTTCTCCTGTCCTGTCCATTTAACAACAGGTATGAGATTACCGATTATTCTCTTCTTCATGTTGTTTTCGCCGGCCTCATCGGATTCCACAAACTCTTCAAAGTCAGACTCATCCTCAATCTCGCCATCGCCGTCAACCTCTTCGTCATCGTCTTCTTCCTCATTATCCAAATCTTCACCTTCGTCATCCTCCTCTTCCTCCAAATCCGAGTCAAATTCATAATCAATTTGTTGGCCCGACGTAATTTTAACAAAAGGTTGCTTTGCTAGTCTTCTAATCTCCTCGTTGGCCAAAGAACTGTATGAGCCAATATATGGAGATCTCTTGTTTTCGTAAAACTCCACATACTTGATTGTCAACAACTTCAGCATTACACTAGCTTCTTTTTCCATGCCTGCATTTATAGTTTGGACAACTTCCAGAGCACTGACGTTATCGGAGCAGTGGCGTTCTGTACCTGTGGATTTTAGAAATGAGCCGAAATCAGGTATGCTATCAACAGCGTTGCCACTGAGACTGTTTCCAGTCACACTGCAATCAGATTCTGTTGCTTTGCTGGCGCAAAGCTTGGTGGTTGGATTCAAATAGAACGGAAGAAAACATTTTTCATATTCGGTTTTCTCCTGCTCAACTGATACTGGGTTTGCAATTATGTGTGTGTCATTAGATGTAGCATCAGCCGGCGTGTGTGTGTTGATTTTTGAAGGCGACGATATTTGATTAGACGCTAAGTTTGGACTCTCAGTATTCGTTGCTGGAGCTTTAACTTTAAAGAAGTTCGTGATAGATCTCTTTTCTTTCTTCTCCTCTTCGAGTTTCTTGAGTCTGTCTTCCTCTTCTTTCCTTAACCGCTTCTTTTCTTCAACCTCGTCTTTGCGCCTCTGCTTCTCCTCTTCTTCTTTTTTCTTCTTTAGTTCCTTCTCTTTGGCTTCTTCTTCTCTCTTACGCTGCTTTTCCAGCTTTTCCTGTTCTTTTTGCTCCTTTTTAGCCTTTCTTTCAGCTTCCAGTTTTTCTTTTTTGAGTCTCTTGTCTTCTTCTTCTTGTAGCTTCTTTGATTTCTTCTCCTCTTCCAGTTTTTCCTTTTTCAATCTTCTGTCTTCTTCTTCCTGCAGCTTCTTCTGCTTCTTCTCTTCCTCTAGCCGTTTCTTTTCAGCTTTCTTGGCCTCTTCACTCTTCTGCTTCTGCAGCTTCTTCTGCTCTCTCTCCTCCTTCTGCTTCTGCAGCTTCTTCTGCTCTCTCTCCTCCTTCTGCTTCTGCAGCTTCTTCTGCTCTCTCTCCTCCTTTGTAAGACTGCTGCTGCTCTCCTCAGAGCAGTCTTTGGTGCTCTTGCAGCTACTCGGTGTCTCCCCCGGGTCCGCAGGAGGCGTGCTCAGTCTTTCCAGGTCAATCACTTCAACCTTAGCCTTCTTCAGCACCGGCTCTCCTGTATGTGTCCTCTTTCTCTTGCCCAACGTGGCCTTTTTCGCCTCACCGTTCTCCTTGTTTGAATCAGCTTCCACAGGCCTCTTCTCCGGACTCTTATCTGGAGAAAGGATGAAATTCAGCGTCTTTTGGCTCATGCTGTGTTCCGATGCAACCTCTACCTACAACCAGTCCCAGCTAGTACTCTGTCTACCTATTTGCCCTCCTAACAGCCCTAATCACCCCCCTATACCTGTCACTCAATCTTGTGAAAACTCCACTCTTGTACAGCCAAAGAACGCGTCTCGGACGTGTCGCTTTTTCGGCTCTTCTGGGGAGAAGCGAGTCTTGAAGCCAACATGTTTTACGAGGAAAGAGCCTACATGGGAGAGGATGGCAAGCAGTGAAAAGGGAAGTAGAGAAGGGAGCGGTTAGGAGATGGGCTCGGATACGTTAGACACGGAGAGTGAGCTGAGGTTTCAGTTTGGGACGCAGGCGCAGGGGAATCTTGAAGGATGGCAGGAGGCGGAGGAAAGAAGCGGGAGGTCAAGAGAAATAGGGCGGAGGTTTGGATACTGTGGATCTGGGGGGGCGTCTGATGAGGGTTCTGGAGGTGTTACAGGACAGGCCACGAGCCGGAGAGCCGGGGACCAGGAGGCAGCATTGAGTGGGCGGGCCAGAAAGAGGCAGAAAAGGCAAACAAAGAGAGTGAAGAGCATTAACGACCATGTCACGAGGAAGTACGCCAACCCCATGTACGATGTTGGGCTATTGTTGTCCATCTCGGGAAAGAAGCACAAAATCACAGATGTGATACAGAACATACGAGACTTGGAAAGCGGACATAGCAGCATGGACAAAGGTGGCGTCCCCGGAGCTGCACGAGACACAGATTCTCAAGGCTCCTTAAGCATATTATATTCCAAGGAGGAGTGGCAGTCTGTTGTTGAGTCGATAAATAGGAGTTTCCCTAAATTGTCAGGCACCTCTAGAAAGACCTTGGCCTTTATTTCAGAGAAGTACCATTCTGCAGCTAGAGAACAGGAGATAGATGGTGAAGGCAATCTTTGGGACAAATCATCCAGCAGCCCCTTGGTTTTGACTAAAGAGGAAGTGAGACAACTGTATGATTTCAGAGAGGGCGAGGACGAAAGGTCCTTTCTTAGCAACCAGAGTCAAGAACTAAGCCTTTCGTCTCAAGAAGAACCTGTGGTGCTGACCTTGAGCCAAGTGATACGAAGAACCTTCACTGACGATGATTTCAATAATGATTCTTTGCTATCTAATGATATTTTGCAGATGCAGATGCAGACACAGACACAGACACAGACACAGACACAGACACAGACCCAGGCCCCAGGCTTTTCCAGCTCATCCATTGCGAAAACTGCGAAAATTGATAACAGTCAGGATGACTTGGCTGTTGGATTAAACAAGGAGAATGTGCGACAGCAGGCCCGAGAGATTATATACTTGGACAGAAGAGTTCATGCCGCGTACACGGAAACACAGGATGCCTATGAAGACTCTCGATTCGGCACTCAACAAGACCCCATCAATATAAGCTCACCAGCAATAACGGAAGACATTGGTATAGGTGCACATGTAGATATTGACCCCCAAGCTGATACTAAAAACACCGAAAATGAGATACAAGTGTTGGAGAGTATGGTGCAACATTCTGCACAGGTTACAAGTTTCAGCTATGATCCAAGATTTTTGAAGAATCACGATATAAGAAGGCGTGGCTCTCTTGAAGCTGACGAAGGAGTGGAGGTTGTCACTTCGTCACCTGCTATATCTCCCTTGAAGAAAAATACTGAAATGCAAGAATTTAATTCGTCTCCTTTAAAAGCAATTAAATTCGAAACTATTAATCAGCTACCTGATGAATTTAACAAAGAGCTAGCCGTTAGCATGACCGAAAGTAACGATCTTGACAGTGACTTACATTTGAAAAGAGATATTAGTTTTAATATGGATGACATATGCAAAAGCGTATCTTTAGCCAATAAAATGTTCAATGGTGAAAATATATCTTTAGACTCTTCTGCTGGTTCAAAAAAAAGCGTTGCCGATTTTGCTATCAAACAGGATCTTGCAATCGTGTTTAGTGAGCTAAATGCTTGTGATCCAAACGAAGCTTACGCAAGGGATTACAAACCTGATTCTGACGTGGATGGTTCAATTCAAGAAATAGGTGATAATGGTATCATCTGTAACAGTAGCGAGAAAGGGTCGCAGATTCAAGATGACTTCAAGTTTGAGCGTTTCTTCAAGAAGAAAGAGGAGAAAGTCCACTACATCCCTGATTCAGATTCTAGCAGTGAGGAGCATGATTTAAAGCTCTCTGAGATATTTTCGAATTATGATAAGCACAAGATGCTACTGGAAGTTAGTGATGCAACAAAGGCAGTTAATTATCAAACAGAACAAGATGTGGCAGAAGAGCAAAAGAATAGCACAGAAAAGCATAGCGATACGGACATATCTTTAATACAGGTGCCATCAAGCCAGCCACCAGTCGAATTGGCGGATACTGTCAACAATTCGACAGATTCTGACTCAGGTTCAGAGGATGTGTTTGTGAGCTTGCCAGCGATTCCGACTCCAAAGATGAAAAATGAGCCGAAACAATGTATGGTGATTCCGGATTCTCAGTCGAATAACGTTGCTCAAACTGGTGTAATTCCAGATGAATTCTTTGATGGACTTACCACGGATCAATTGCGTAGGCAAATCGATTCGTGGGGCTTGAAGAGAGTAAAGACTAGAAAAGGAATGATAAATCTTCTTAATTTGACTTTGAGGTTGA
The DNA here is from genome assembly GCA_003706635.2 of Ambrosiozyma maleeae (nom. inval.). Classification (NCBI taxonomy): domain Eukaryota; kingdom Fungi; phylum Ascomycota; class Pichiomycetes; order Pichiales; family Pichiaceae; genus Ambrosiozyma; species Ambrosiozyma maleeae (nom. inval.). Next base: position 87,659 of record PPLV02000019.1, on the reverse strand, counting down.
TACCAGACGATTCCTTACAACAAAGCTACAAGAACTACCTTGATAAATCTAACGATATATTATTGATTGAAAAGGGAAGCAATAGGGATACTAAGGATACTGGAAATGACAGTGACCTCATGACTGACTTGAAGGCTATTAGAAGTGGTGTTTTTAATGCAATAAAAGGGCTAATCGAAAATGACAAAGAATTGTATTTTAGTAAAGTGTTATTATATAAACCGATCAACTTGAATGATTTCCATGAGGATGTTAAATTGAGGTTACAAAATGATCAACTGGATATTGGGCTAGTCAGTGCTTGTTTGGACGAGCTTGGTGTCTGTTTTACCCAAGTAAGCGATAAGGGAGATGTGTCCGGGGTAAATGTCAATGATGATGAAGTTTCAGACTGACATGAAGCTGAGCATACGAGCCGCCATCCGATGGAGCCATTTTTATCAGTTATACTTCTCTAGCTCAGCCTGATCGGCAGATAAATCTCTCTCCACAACGGATTTTTTGTAAATATAACCAATAAACAAGCTAAACCCGAAAGTTTTAATACCCATCACCACCAAGTCCATTGACTTTTGCAGGTGTGAAACCGATGTGCTAGGAACAAAGAGTAAATTCCACATGAACCGGTAAAACTCGATACCGATATATATGACGTACACACCTATAAGGACCATTATCACTGATATTTTCACTAATCTCCCGATATGTAGTTCATCCTCCTTATTATACGTCATTTTGGTTCTGACAGGCTTCGGTTTCGCCCTCAATGTCGGGTTCGTTGCGGCGCCTGCTGCTTTTCTCTGTTTGATATTTGACTCCTGTGACATGTCTGTACTACAACTCTTGACCTCTGTGCCACCTAGCAAGTATGATTAGCGCATGGCAGTAGCTTCAGGAACACACTTTCAACATATCACTTGTGGGTGCCATGCTTGATCTGGTCTTAATGGCGGACAGACAAGTCTTGACGGGACGCGTTTTGCAAAGCTCTGCGCCGATCGACGCGCCCGCGCAGCCCCGCCGGGTTACGTAATGCGTGTGCGGGATGAATCATGTCTGCTGCGCTCCCGCGCTCTCCTACTGTTTACATCATGCGTTGTGTGCTTACGTAAGCCACGGCATCGGGTGAATCATCTCTTTAGAGGCCGAGCGAGCCATTACCTGTGCGGCTGATGGTTATGTGCTTGCTTTGCTATGCGACACGCTGTCTGCCAATACATTCGCGGACAGTGGTGGTGCATTCAATATGGTACGATGTTTGCTAGGACGATCCGGGTGTTCACGTATACGAAGTGGATTGGTTAGACGTGGGCATGAACGCGTCGTTTCGTGGTTGAGTATAATTCAGGAATTGATCAGCACGAGGAAGAGTGGCAGGCGGGTCGGGATGGGGTACGGGGTCCGGCAGAGTGGAGAGGGGTTTGGCGCAAGCAGCAGTAGGGGTCAGGGGCCAATTGGGACAGCGCCCAGGCTGCGTGGGGACGGAAAGCGTTCGTGGGTGGCACAGTCACGGAGTTTCCGAGGTGAGGAGGAGCGTGAAATGATTCAGGGAATTGAGTCGGCAAGAACGAGAGATGGGGAGGAGCCGGAGCAGGAGGTTCGGTGGCTGTACGAGCTGTGTGAGGCGGGAGTCGCCGTGGTGCGTTTGAATCAGAGCTTGCGTAGGCCCTTTGTGGAGGTGCTGGCGGTGCCAAGATGACTCCATAGCACAAAGGTGGTGGCAGGTGTGTATTGTCTTGGTTTGTGGGTGAGAATTGTACTTCACCTGTATGTATGAGTAGCCCAGCAGAGACTGTGGATACCCGCCAGGCTCGTGGGGCAAAGAGGGGCAGCCAGGTGGTGTGGGCGGCGCCGTGTGGCGCAGCACTGTTATGCCACGGCGCTACACTGGCTGCCTGTGTGCTCCCCGCGACGCTCTACGCTCTACGCTGTACCCCGTCTTTGATGTGGCACAATAGCGAACAAGAAAACAACAAACTCCGCATTTTCACGGAGTAGAGGATTCTCCCGATCGCAACTGCGTGTGACGTACGCTGCACAGCACAGCTGCGTCTGGCGAGCCAGGCCTGCATCCGCGTGTATTGCCAATTCAAGGGGGATGATTGGACTGCGTCAGGGACTGGGGTGCAGCCACCGCGTGCCCCTCTTTTGGCGGTCAGGCTGGTCCCCCATGCGACGGATATCGCACTCTCTGCATCGCCTGCGCTACATAGCATGCGTAGCAAAACCCGAGCCAGACCTCATGCCAGGCCCAGCTGTTTCGCCTTGCGCTTCCACACTCAGGCGGCCCCGTACCTGTGTCCAAAGCCCACCACCCGGCATGCCACGCCCTTCATGCCTCTCCTTAGCCCACCACCCGTCATGCCACGCCCCCCATGCCATGCCACTCCACACGGGGTGTCCCTGCCCCCAGAGCCAGTCACACAAATCACTCCCGCCCTCTCACCCCAACCCCTCATTTTCTCACCTTCAACCCATCCGCTCCCCTTTTCGCTTGCTCTGGTTTGTCACCCTACACCGCTCGCCACCCTGCCTGTCCCTCTCTCCATATCACGCTGCCCCTCTTTGCTCGTTTACAACGCTGCCATTCGCCAACCGCCCACACGTCGGTCCCCTCCTCGCCCACATGTGCCTGTCTCTTCAACACCCGTAATCCCTCGCCCTACCCAGCCGTAACACACGCCCACCACCCTTGCTCGATCGTATCAGCCCAGTTCTCATACTTAGGCTGCTTTCTGCGCTGCTCTTCTTTCTCTGTCCCCTCCAGTACTGGCTCATCTCTGTGCTGCTCTACCCACTAATCCACCCACTGCACTCCCCAGCGCTCTCTTACCGCATTCCCCACTCGCCCCAGCTTTTGCACGCCAAAAAATCAGCCCATTAGCCATCGCCAGCGATTGAGACACGCACGAACCGGCGTAGCACAGCACAGCACAGCGCAGCAGATCCACACACTTGACGGTGCCAACTGAGTGCCATTGACCAGCACACAGCTCACAGACACGGTCCTCACAGCCCTTGCACTGCTGCTCAGCTGTCTACTTGCACACGCTTCTTCCCAAGGTGTTCCGACTCCACTGGGGCCTCTAAGCGTACGAGGCTGCAAGGCGTACTATCCTTTATCAGCTCTCCTGATACCCAAGAGGCACGCTTCCACACGCCTATAGCCACTCCCTGCTGCTTGGATATATATCCCTTGCGATATCCAATCATACCAGGCTTATTACTGTGGTAGACACACAGGGCTTGCACACCTACCGTATATTTGCTCACTGAAACGGACACACTACCATAACACTAGGCCCACCCTACTTTGCAGTGGCCCCTTTCTGCACTTGCTTCCTCATATTATTCCACCGTCCAGAGCCCAATTGCGTCCTGGACTCCCACACTTGCTCATATACCAGATACTGACCCATTCCACTGGCACAGGCCCACTTGTTCCTTGGTAGCAACCCCTCACAAACTTAGAACAATAGAACTCACCAAGAAAAAAACAGTGGCCCATTATTGTGCCTCATCTTTAGCAACACACACCAGTCATGAGCACTAACCCAACCTTCCAACTGCCTCCGACGTTCGGATCCTCGAACCTAGACAAGCTGAGCCAGGAGGCTGACGTTCCTGACGAGCTCACGGTTAACGGTACAACTCCTTCAGGAAAGCCACGGCTCTACGTCTGCGCCACGTGCACTAGAGCGTTTGCAAGACAGGAGCACTTAAAAAGACACGAAAGATCGCACACCAAAGAGAAGCCCTTTGCCTGTAACATATGCTCAAGAAAGTTCAGCAGAAGAGACTTGCTCTTGAGACACTCCACCAAGCTCCACGCAGGTGCCTCGGATTCCATTCCAAGATTGAGAAAGAGATCCATTAAAAAAGTGCATACCTCTACCCTTGATGATGACGACAATTCATTTGTCACTGATACAGCAGATTCGATAATGTCTCCCCCAGGGAGTCCAGGGTCCTTGCCTATGAAATCAAGAAAAGGCAGAAGACCTTCTATTTCAACGATATCATCGTCGGTTCATTCCATCTCAAAACCATCAATAACTGGTGGCAGTAAAAAGCAGTCTATAACATCAGCAACAGCAGAGTCTTCATTGGGACCTTACGTGGAACAAAAGCTACTACAAGAGGTTACCAAATTTAAAGATTATGAATCTGAAGCTACTAGAATGCTGAAGGATTTGGACCTTCGCCTGGAGTTTCCAGTTAATAGAAGAGCATCCTTTTCGGCCATGTCTGGTAATAACTATGCATCTGCAACCGCAGAACCTTACGCAAGTGAGACTGTTGAGTTTTCTACGCCACAATTCTATGGAACTGAAGAGGAGTCCGAGCACTGGCTAAACTCGTTTCCAAACCTGGATTTTATGGACTCGGAAAACAAGTTTAATGATGATAGTCACCAAAGACCTGCTAAAACGGCTGCTAATAATGACGAAGAGGGAGCAGAAATCACAGGTTATTCATTTTATGATGTTCCAAGCAAGAACTTTGGAACATTGTTTACACATTCAATGAACCGGTCATCGTCTCAAGATCCAACAGTTATGGCAGAAAAGCTGGTGAGAGCGCAACTCCAGAACCAAAAATCATCCTCAATGAATCCACCTCCATTCAAACCAATGTCGCCAATTTTACAGGAATCGCCAAACAGTGATCCAACATCGACACTGACAAGTCAGATGAACAACGCAGAGAAGGTGAGGAATTGGCAAGAGACCTTATTTAACCAGGATATCAATGACTTGGAAGCTATTGCAGACTTGAACATTTCAAAGACTTATGGTATTCCTCAAGGTTATTCCTTCTACGGTAACTCGGATCAATCTACGGTTCCTAACTCTTCGATATCTTCCAATGCTACAATCTCGCCAATATTATTAGACAACAGTATCTCACAGCGTAACTCACCTGGCTTGCATCATGACATTGAAATGGGTGATGAAGATGACGATATTGAAGGTGAGAATGACAGTTTCATGAATGAAGCCATTGAAGGTGATGGAGATGTTGCAGATAAAATGAACACCCAAGGCTTTATTTCGAGAAGGCGTAGTAGCAACGTGGATCCTTTATCTTCCGGTGATAAAATTGAAGGTCATCATCACCAAGGTTTTGACCGTCGTCACTCTTTCAATTTTGAGTTTTCTAGGGATAAATTTGAGAGATTTTCAAGAATTAACTTGTTCACATCTACCATTAGAAGCTACATATATCAATCTTTGGCAAAATACCCCTTTTTAGGAGTTCCATCTCCAACGATTCCTGATAACGAGAAGTTAAATTTTTACATTGAAGAGTTCAAAAACAAGTTTTTAAATCATCACCCATTCATCCACAAATCAATCTTGAACGAATATTCGTTGATGAAACTCGCCTTAAACTCTGTTGACCCCTCCGTCATTAAGGATGAGAACAGTAATGATAACACCATGGTTTCCTTGGTTTGTTTACCTTTGTTGATTGCTACTATTGGATCTATTGTGTCTAACAGAAAGAATGATGCTGCTAATTTGTATGAGGCATCCAGAAGATGTATTCATGTTTATCTTGAAACTAGAAAGAAGTTGGTGAGAATGTCTACTGGTGGTGACACTTGCTCTGATAACAAAAATGCCAGTAATTCTTCGCCATTGTGGTTGATCCAGTCTTTGACGTTGTCTGTTATCTATGGCTTATTTGCAGACGAAGAGATTGGATTAAACGTTATAATTCGGCAAGTTAATGCTTTAAACTCTTTGATTAAAACATCTGGTTTGAATACAGTTTCGTATGATTACTCTAACGGCTTGAATGATGTCAATGAAGAGTACTTTGAAAATTTCATTAGAAATGAATCAACGGTGAGAACAATTCACATGATCTTCCACATTTCAACTTTGCTTTCCACCCTATATAATATTGTTCCATCTTTGAAGATTGATGATTTAAAGATAGACTTGCCTTCTTCCACATTGCTTTGGGAGTGTTCGAGCCTGGCGGAATTCCAGAAAATTTTGAACAGTTTTGAGTTTAAGCCAGAGTCTTATCAAAAGGTTTTAAATGCATTGATAAACTTGGACTTTGATAAGGTTGACAAGGAAACTGGTTTGATAAATGGTGAGGAGAACTTTCTGTTTGATAATCATGTTAGTGAATTCGGTTTGATTTGCCTACAGAATGGTTTACATCAATTAGCTTACTTTAAGCAACTGGACGCCAGTAACTCGATTAGTAATTGTTCAACTAGACACAATTCTTTTACTCCATCATCTGTTACTGGTGCTTCTGGGATCTCGGATCCAGAAAATGAGAAGCTATTGAATGTTGGTCAATACTGGAATCTGTTTTTGAAGCCTTGCAAAATTTATAACGAGTCAAGTGAGGTTTTCAATGACTCCAAGGTACTGAACCATTATTTGAACTTGAAGCTATCTGAGATAATCAGTTTAAGCAAGATCAAAGAGAATGTTTGGCTACGCAACTTCAATGACATCAATGAACTTTACTACAACAATTTTAATTATAATGATTTACAATTGAAGGATAGAAACTTCCAGGAGGAGTTGATCAAGCTAGTTGAGAACTCCATTGCTATATTGAAGTTGGTGTTTTTTCAGCCTGATGATAATTCTTTTGTTGCACCAATTTCAGGTGACAAGACTGCTTCCAATGAGAATATCTTGAGACTGAACGAATTTTACGACGAGCTTGGATCTAATTTCGGTAACGTTGATGATGACCTTGCAAGAGTCAACTTGAACATTCTGCATAAGCTTTCTTTGGATTCCCAGATATTATTTGATGTCATTTTGGTGATTGTTAAATTCTTGACCAACTATGAAAATATCTTCAAGATGAAAATGAAATTTAACAATTTGAATGTTGGGTTCTTGCAACATTTTGAATTGACCTCGATGATCTTCAACACTCATGGTCAGAGCACGCCGTCATTCTTTGACAAGGATGACAAAATTGACGGTGGTCAACAATTATCTGAATTTGATGAGTTGTTATTCAAGTCGTATTTGAAATTCTTCAAGATTTACTTGAATTTGGAACAGTTTTTGAAAATTAACTACAATTTCCATGATTTTGAGTCTGAGTTCTCCAGTATGACGATTTCTAATATCATCAATAAGGATAGAGAGCATTATCAGAAAGTGGAAAAAAATCTGAATTCCATCTTAAAGGATGACTTGGTTGTCTTGAGGGATAAGGACTTGATCATAAATGAGCTTGTTCAATTCAAGCTACCATTTAAATTCTTGAAGATTGGATCGTTTTTGTTCAATTTTATCTACGACAAGAATTTCAAATTCATCAATTTTAAACACTTGAGTGACGTGTTGTTTCATTTGAGGATCTTTATGGAGAATAAGGATGAAGAATACGTTTGAATTATGTTTTTTTTGCTATTTATGGTTACATGTTTTTTTTATTCTTTGTTTAATGAGTTATGCCCCCCTTCCCCACTTGCGACTAGTTTTTTGTCTGTTTTTTTGTTTTTATTTATGATTGATATTGGCATTGGGTTTTGTGCCTGATGATAACTCTCTTTTATTTCTTTTAGTATTCCATGACTATATTTTTTGCAATAGCTGTGCTTTTGGCAACTTATGGTTTTTGTTTATATTGGAATCTCCCGCTACATATTTCCTTTACGCATTTCAGAAATGTTCCATCTTTGAATATATGGTTAAAAGTATTAAGAATCAGTTGCACTCGGAAGTTTGGCGTGTTAAATTTGGGGGAATGAGCTGCATTGTTTGTGCTTGTGTGGGAGGATCAGGCAATTTTTGAAGCTCATAATCACGTTGGGATAAACAAGGGAAACACAAACATAGTTACATTGACACACAAGGCAACTTCAAGACCCGGCGTTCCATTAGCGTGCATTTACAGTAGGCTGAGCCAGGCAACACAATAGTTGGATGCGGTTTTTCAAGCGGATGACTTGTGTGTGGGTGTGGCCAAGAAATGGCAGTTTCAGGCGGAATAATAGACCGGTATTACTGGAACTGGAAATTCCCTTGATAATAGCAAGTGGCAGATCTCTAAGGAGTGCCGGAGATTGCTTAATAGGACTGCAAGATTGGATCTGGGAATATGTCCAATGAAGCTTGATAAATTACCGCAACTACGCAGCAGCCAGCCGGTGTGAGGTAAAGTTTGAGCGTGCGGTAATTATTGCACAGTTGGGGATGCCTCCAGTGCCCGCTACCATTCATGGTGTGCTGGAGAACTCAATCGTCCCGCTGCTCCATGCTACTCAATCGTCACCTCTCTCTCTCTTTCTCTCTCTCTCTCTCTCTCTCTCTCTCTCTCTCTCTCTCTCTCTCTCTCTCTGTCTCTCTCTCTCCACACCCTCCTTCTCTCTCCCTCTCCAACTTACATACTCACTTCCATCTAATGAATAAAACCGTTACGCCAATTACCACAAACACGCACGTCTATTAAAGCCTACTTATCGGAAATGCCTCTTTGGGAAGTCGGGCTGGTGGGTGCATTCGGGACGCCGGCGCGGCAGAACCATCGCGGCCATCTCCGGGACGGCGCAGCGGCTCAGTTGCCGCGCCGCGGGCGGCTCGATGTCGCCACGGCCAGCGGGGGAACCGGCACAGGCCCCTATAGGTGTCCCCGGTGCACCAGCGTTCAACGTGCAACGATAAGACGCCAATGGGCGTATCAACAATGATGTAATAGCGTAGCTGTGCTACGAGTGCAAAGTAGCAATCTGTGCATTGGCTTAATCAGAGCAATAGCAAGGGGTAAAAGTGTAATTGAGTCGGATGGTACGACTACCTGCTGCTGCAATGGACCTGCAAGTGCAGCGTGGTTTTGGTTCTCAACACCAGGCACAGCACCAGGCCCTCCGGATGGATTAGCGCTTCCAACACGTTAAGGTCGGCCGATGTGTGTGGCGACTGGTCCATCAGCTCATTCTCTCGTGGATTGTTCTCCCCCTGGATGATGGACTTATTGTGCTGTAATCTGGGTATTGTGTAGCTGGTGTAGTCGGGCTGTGTCCCGGAGGCGTGGTATCACAATACACTGGCGGTAATGCTTCTATTGTACGGGCACTGAGCGGATTCTATGGTTTACCATAAATACAGACCGTATTCCCTCTGTTGAGTCCCGCAGTGGTGTTGGTGGAGCTGGAGCTTGGGTTCTGCTTTGTAATCTATCAGCATCCCTCTGCATCTGCACACCAGCCTACACCATCGATATCACACGCCATGGCATACTTACAAGCTTCAACTTACGGAAAGGACAACGTCAAGTTCCTAAAGGTCCAAAGAGACAAGAAAAACCCAAAGGTCCACCAAATCATGGAGGCCACCGTCAAGGTGCTGCTACTGGGTGATTTCGACGTGTCCTACACCCACGCCGATAACTCGCCAATTGTCCCAACAGATACAGTCAAAAACACCATCCTCGTTGAGGCAAAGAGAGTCAACGTGTTCCCAATCGAAAGATTCGCCGCCCATCTAGCTAACCACTTTGTCTCAAAGTACAGCCACGTGTCCGGTGTCGATGTCAGTGTCACCCAGCACAAGTGGTCAAAGTATTTGGTCAACGGTGAGTTGCACGATCACTCGTTTGTCAAGAACGGTGACGAAGTGAGAGTTGTGGATTTGAAGTATTCCAGATCAGGCGAGTTTGTGCTTACTTCCGGTATCAAGGACTTGACCGTTCTAAAGTCCACAGGGTCCATGTTCCACGGTTACAACGTCTGCGATTACACAACCTTACAGCCAACCGAAGACAGAATCCTATCGACTGACGTTGATGCTACTTGGAAATGGGACACAAAGACAATCACCTCCTTGGCCGACATTGCAAAGCTGGCTGAAAAGGGTGTCTTTGATGCTACATTTGACAATGTTTTGAAGATCACATTAGAAAAGTTTGCATTGGAGAACTCTGCTTCCGTGCAGGCCACCATGTACAACATGGCGGACGATATCTTAAAAGTTGCCCCTTACGTTGAGACCGTGAGCTACTCACTTCCAAACAAGCACTACTTTTTGATTGACTTGCAGTTCCAAGGCGAAGAGAACAACAACGACTTGTTTTACCCATCTCCACATCCAAACGGTTTGATCAAGTGTACCGTTGGTAGAACTCCAAAGGCCAAGTTGTAAGCCACCTCGCCTTCCGACTCACTTCCGGCTGCTATACTGGCATGACGCCTGGCATTCTGGCTAATGCCTTCACCAATCTGACCTATAGCTAATCTCTACATCTACTGAGATCTCCAGTCACTTCACATTCCGATACTTGTCCTGTTTTGTATTTATTATCTTGGGTAATCTTTGTGTATTTGTGTTTCTCAATTCATCTATTCCCTTATATACCTGCCTATATACCCTTGCTTACATGTGTTCTCCTACTCATCTACTTCCATGCCTCCATCCTTACCTATGGCCTCTGGCTCATCACTCTACTCGTAGCTTAGACACCGTCTCAAAATAAGTGGCGTAAAATTTTTCCCTGTGCTGGCTGGAGCAACACAGCACAACATGTTAAGGAGTGGAGTACTGGACACATTGGCCCAATACAGAGGCATATATATGACAAGCTAGAGGGTTTGTGATAGTTAGTGGTAGGCTTCATTCTACAATGCTTGGACTGCGCTTTTTTACCACTTGTTTTAGACAGCCAGTGCTGCAACAGCAATCTCAGAGAAGAGTGTCTTCCTTGTTCTCTGCTAGGGCCAAGTCTATCGGGCACAAGTTTTCTTCATTCAGGAGATTGAATTCCACCAATGCGGCCAGCAATGCTAAGAAGCCAAGCGGGATCAAGGGGCTGATCCAGGAGTACGGTTATAGCGCCCTCGGGGTGTACCTAGGGTTAAGTTGTATTGATTTGCCTCTTTGCTTCCTATTGGTGCATTCTCAAGGTGAAGACAAGATCCACGAACTGCAGTCCCAGGCTCTTGAGTGGATTGGCTGGAGCTCCAAGTCTGATACAGCCGATTTTAAGAGCTCAGAGACGGACACCCACGAAGAATCCCAAGATAAAAAGTCGTCGACCCTACTGACAGAGTTTGCTCTAGCATACGCCATCCATAAGTCCTTGATCTTTATCAGACTACCAATAACAGCAGCAATAACCCCCGCCATAGTGAAAAAGTTGAAGGAAATGGGCTTTAATGTAGGAAAGATTCATAGCATTGCTAAGGATAAAGTGGTGTCGGCAACCGGTGCAGTTGGTAAAAAGACTGATTTCTCCGCTGCAAATAACCCAAAGTTTGGTACTAAAGCAGGTAAAGGCTCTAGATGGTTTTTCTAGTCTGATTCAATACAGACTCCCAACATTAGAACATCTCTCCCTGTATATAGCCTTGAAGGATCCGCCTTTCTAGATCGGATTTCAAGTTTTACGTTTTAACGATATTGTGACACATGCTGTATATGATTATTATGATATCAATACAAATTATACTTATATATGTGGTAATTATACATGTACCTTCAACCCAACGCTAGATTTATCTGAATTTGTCGTAATATCTCTCCTCATTGAATCTGCGTTCAACCAACTCCAAAACATCACTACTGTACACATCTTCCAGCTTCTCACCACCATTCAACACTTTAATTTCATGTTCTCTCTGTTCCTCTTTTGTCATGATCACCACATTTTGTAAAGATAGCGGTTTGGATGGGTCCCATCTTGACAAAGTCAATCTTGTTGAGAATCCAGATATTGGAGATTTACCTCTGAAAACCTCCTCTAAGATGTAGTTAACATCAGACAATGCAATCTGCACTCTCTGATCCTTTTCGCCAATTCTTGACTGTTGACCAGCGAGACTCTGCAAGATACCATCATACACCTTGTATCTGTTCTTGCCTTCGACAGGCTCGACAGGGTAGCCTGAAACTGTTGTTAAAATGTGCGTAGCCAAGGTTAAGCCAAAGATCGACGGCATGGTACCCAAAACTGGCAAGATTCTGACTCTGAAGTTCTGTAAGGCACTCAATTCGTCAACCTGGCCCTTAGCAAATTCTTCCTCTGGTAGAGGTAGTAGACTGGCCTTTCTTGGGTCAGGCTTTTCAGCGGAAAACACACAGGTGATTCCAGTTAATATTCCTCTCTTCTTTAATCTTCTTCTGACAGATCTCGCCAGTGGATCTTCATCTGAGGTGGAGATGTCGCCAATGTTGACTCTAGTTGCGTCACTCTTGCATGCTGCACCCATTGACGAAATGATGTTCAGCTTGTGTTGGTGGCAGAAAGCCAACAGGTCAACCTTGGTATCAATATTATCAATACAATCAACGACGTATGTTGGGTTGCCTTCTAAGATCAATCTCTCGGCAGCGTCCAAGGTCCATAGTTCATTAATGGCTTCAATTTCACACCATGGCGCAATCTGCAGCATATGATCCTTCAAGCAGTCAACTTTAGAGGTACCGACATCTGCCAATCTAGCGACAGCGTGTCTGTTCAACGATGACAATGAAACTTGGTCAAAATCAATAATTCTAACCTTTGACACTCCAGATCTCACCAGCGCTGTCAGACAGTTGGATCCCACACCTCCTGCTCCAACCACAATGACAAACTGCTCTCTCACCTTCTTCGCACCTTCTTCTCCCATGAAGGCATAGTTACGTGCTAGTTGCTCTCTGATCAACTCATCCGAGTACTCTTTGTTCGTCTCCGTGACCTTCTTGCTTCTTTTCGTTGCTGAAGAGCTCACTCGCTTCTCTTCTTGGTACCTGTGGTAGGCCTCCACGGACGTGGCCGTCACCGCAACGGTGAAAGCAGTCCACAGCGCAATTTTCACACAAGATGACATCGTTCCTTCGTTAGGTGCTATATCCTGCTACTCACAGTCCTACTCAGCCCTCAAACACTCCTTGTCCCTGTCTTCTCCTCCATCTTCTTAGCCTAGAAGCTGAAAAGCCTTCAAAAAATTTTCAGTGTCAAATCCTGGCGAGATGGCCTGTAAGAAGCCAAGTGCTTTATGGTGATGAGATGAAGAGACCAGATGGACTAGTGGGTCAAGGACAGGGGGTTGTTTGCTTTAGAGGATATTCTGTGTATGCTAGGAGGTAGTATGGGGATGTAGAAAGTACACGTTTTGGAGAGCGGTGCGGGCGGGTCTAGGGGGTTGGAGGGTGTGCCATTCAGGAGTCCCAAACTGGTAATTAGCTGAACAGTAGCAGTACACGTTTCAAATGCATAGGGCAGGTGAGATGGGATGCGGCAGAGACAGATAGTGTAAAACCGGCAAGCCAGGGCGGCCAGTGCGCCCGAGACTGGGTGCACAGGGTCCCAGAGGTGTGGCTATTTAAGTAGCTACCATACTCCGGGTTGTGGGTGCTAGCTTGTGTTACTGGCTCGTCATAGCCAATTGCAAACCCTGCAACCCGCTAGAAAATGCTATTTCTTTATGTTCTTGTCATGCAGCTGTGCTTGCTGGCGCCTACAGTTACTTGTGGTACGTTGTGCATCCACCAGCTCTGGATATCGCCATTTTCCTTTACTAATATATCTGATGTCTGAGCTATCACCAGCCGATACATACTATTCGTATTCAACTATAACTGAGGTGTTGGTCAGCACCTCAACAACATATGGCAGCTATGTTGAAGAATACTGCTATCCTGCTACATCGGTGTACACCAACGGATCGGATGTACAGACCATCTGGAATACATGTGCTCCCGACTGGACTAACGTGACTCTAACGGACACACAGACGGACACCAGTACGGAGAGTGGTACAATTTCAACTGAAACCCAAGTCCTTTGGGTGGACTAGGTGATTTGAAACCTGCCAAAGACGTTTGGCTTGCCCGATATCCATATTTCATGTGGTTGGACTTATCAGCCAATGACTTGAGCTTTGAATACGCAGATCCTAAAATGCTAAGTGCTCAAGTAGTGCAAAGCTGCCACTTTTATTTGTTTTGTGACTCCCGATGCATAAGAGAATCACAACATAGCTTAAGCTTAATACAAAATCTACTGTTCAGATCATCATATTATCTTTTTCGGTGTGGATAATCATCATGAACCACAAAAATCAATAAACAAAGGATATGTACAAACAATGTAAAAGAGGCAATAAACTAGCAAGCAAAATAAAGTAGATGGAAAAGGTACATAAAGACATTCACCGTAATATTGTTGTGAATGGTGGGTGCAGCCAATTCAAAAGATTTGGGGGAAAGTATGTACACATTAAATGGATCCTTTGAATATAACCACAGAGGTTACAAATTTTAGTTCTTCTTCTCTTGCTCAGCCATTGCAATTGCTTGCTGTCTAGCAATATCCTCAGCGGTTGGCATACCTTCGGTGACAATCTTACCCAAAGTTAACTTCTGTTCAGCCATAATCTCCTTGTTTTTAGCTTCCTCTTCCTTCAATAACTTCTCACCGTTTTCCTTCAAGTAGTTATACATGTTCATATAATTTCTTTGACCTTGCTCTCTGATCAAATCCAATGGCATCTTTCTTGGTCTGGCACTGGTCATACCAAACAATTTGCCAGCGGAGGAGCCGCTAGAGCTACCGTAGTCTTTCTCCCACTGCTGTCTCAATCTCTTTTCTCTCTCAGAAAATTCTTCAGCAATGTTCTTCTTATCCTTGAAAGAAGCCAAAACTGGTCTAACATCCTTGGCCTGTTGGGTAGCCAAGTACTCCAAGAATGGAATCAATCTAATCAACTTGTCATCTTTTTCACCCTCCCATTTGTCCATTGGGATGGCATTTTCAGGCTGCATATCGTAAGAATCTTCATTTGGATCGATCAAAACCAGTTTAGCCAAGTCTCTGTTCATCAATGACAAATCCTTGATGATTTTACCATCTTTTGATCTGCAAACCTCACGGAACAATGAGTAAGAAATGTAAGCATGGTATGGGTCTAACTTTTGGACGGTGTTCTCAGCAAAAGCCATAGAGGATTTGGTGAAAATAACAATTTCGTAGTATTGAGACAAGTAACCTAAGAAGTAGTCGACACCTGGTCTCTTGGCGGTCTTCCAACCTTTTTTGTGGTCCCAGTTAGAGTGGATCAATAAGTCATCCAATTCAAGCACCAATGTCAATGGGTGTCTGTAAGGTTCAGCAGGCTGGGGTGGCAATAGCTCAGTGAACGCAGGCTCGGAAAAGACATCAGAGACACCAATGACTCTCTTCTTGAATCTGTAGAGGATCTTGGATGGGGTGTATCCGTTTTCTTCCTCCTTGTATAGATCTGGCTCCTCTTCAGGGTCCCAGTCTCTACATGAGTAACCGGCACCAGCTAGCGTGGCACCTAGCATTGAGTACCAGAACAGTTTCGACATTCTCTCTTTCTTCTTATCTATGGAAGACTTGACGTTGTTTCTTCTTTTCTTGGTTTTGCCAAACTCATCCTCCTCTGGCTCCTGGGCCTTCTTTTCGGCAGCATCAGCCTCCGTGTCGATACCAGCTTTTCCTAGAAGGTCCTCGTTCAAAATAGACTGGTATTCTGCCTTCTCCTTCTTGCTGTCCGCATACAAACGGTGCTGCTGGAACACAGTGCCGTTCACGGTTCTCTGCAAACCGGCTGTTCTGAATGGTGGACGGGCTGCTAGCTGTGCCCCTCTCCACAGTCTTGATGAGCTTCTCAAAACGGCAGACATCTTGGTGTTTCTCGGTGCTGTTTACGTATCTTGCTCTTAACCCTCTACCGGTCTCCTTGTACCTGGCTCTCGGCCCTTTATCTTCAAGCACAGAAAACACTTAACGGTCCCTTCCTCAACCGCAACCCACTCCACGGCGCCAGGCTGTTTCCCAACAGTCAAAATGCTGAAAATTTTCCATTCACGGACGGCGAATGTTAAGTGGAGCCAGCTGATGATTTAGAGGTGGGGAGAATCCATAAGCTATGTCAACACTAGCTTCAGGGCAATCCAGGAGTACTCTTGCAGAGTGCTGGACAAGCACGGTGAGTACATGCAGACTGCAGGTGCTTGCACGCACAGGGCGCCGTCTACGCTACAAGTGGCCTGGGCCTGCCGCCCGGCCCGCTACACATTTACATCTAGGCAATCCGGTATGTTGTTATGTATCATGCTATAGGTCATCATCATTTCATGAGTCAATACTAAAAGTAGACCTCCAACGACGATGGTTTTAAAGCTGAGCCAGTTGATATCGGATGGGCCAGCAGACAGCGTCAAGGATACAGACAACGTCGGGCGTCCGCGCTAGCGCAAGCGCCCTAGCCGCAATGTGCAGCATCATTGCATACCCTACTGTTAACTGACCATCATCCTGTAATCACAAGGGCCACTCTTGAACAGAAGACCGCCCTACTTCTTCCTCTCTAGATCTCGTACTGGCCTTTCCTATACTATTTATACGCCGCCATTCGGCGACGAAAATTTTGTTGTGTGGGTCGTGTGCGAACCAGTCACAAAAGGGTTTGTTTCGTTATGTCACCGCTGATGTCATAGTCGTGTGGTTATGTCAGCGGTGTGTCAGCGGGAAGTTCAACTGGCGCCTCTTGAGAAGGCAAAAGGGCACAGAGAAGATAGAAGAGAGAGTGAAGAGAGGCCACGAGGCCAGGGAGACAGGTCTACAGGATAGCGGAGGAGGTGGTCTTATACCCAATAGCATCTGTGTACGCGCCATGTCCGACCCGTTTGCATCGCAGTTGAACGCATTCAAAAAGTCGTTGAAGACGTCGTCTACAACGCTGCCGGCACAGAGGCGTGTCGTTAACAGCGGGTCGTCAACTTCGACACCCGAGCCAGCTACGAGAAAATCGCCGCTGAAAGATGCTCTCAAGAGATCACTGGCCAACTCGGGTGACGATGAGTCGGACTACGGTTCTGGCAAGAAGTCGAAAATCAACTCGTCCTCGTCCTTGTCCTCACAGCCGGTGAACTTGGAGCCGGGGTCGTCGCTATCCATCAGATTGATGACAGCGTCCGACTTCATTAAAAGCAGCGATAGACCAGTGACAATCACGGAGCTGGAGGCATACATGAGAATTCAGATTGACTCCCAGTTGTTGAAGTGCTTGTCAAATGTCAATAGAATCAAGTACGATCCTGTGAATAAAACCCTCGAGTACCTCTCGTTACACAATATTAAAACAGCTGATGATTTGTTGAAGGTGCTAGAGTCTCAACCAACATTCCAGGGATTGTCGGTGAAGCAGTTGAAAGACGGTTGGAATGGCTGTCTTACCACTATTTCCCAGTTAGAGAAAGAAAATAAAATTATTATACATAAAACAAAGAAGGAAAATGCTCCCAGACACATATGGATCAACTCAGGTAATTTGCAGGTGGGTAACAGAATGGATGACGAGTTCTACGATATCTGGGGAAAGGTTAAAGTGCCAAAGGGCGAAGAATTGACAACAACTCTATTGCAGAACGGTTTGAAGCCAACAAGTGTCGATCCTGAGAGTGTCAAGGATAAGAAGACAGCTCCTGTTCAGGAGAGAAAACAGAAAAAGCCAAGAAGAGGTAAGATCACTAATATTCACATGAAGGGTATTTTGAAAGACTATTCCTCTAGGGGTTAAATGAACATTTTTCACTTTGAAACTCTCCGTTCTTCTCTGCTCATATGTTTATGCGCTGCCCTCTCAAATTACCCTTCTTGTGCTGCATTTGTTGCCATTCAACCATGTCTAAGAATTTCAACGCTCAATTGTATATTATGAAATCTTTAAAAGTTAAAAAGCTATGAAGAAAAACTCATGCCCGACTTTGCAGTCAGTATTTTATGTAGGTACGGGAGTAAGTGAATTAACAGAAAATAGATATGAAAATATGCGACATTAAAGGGAAAAGTAGAAAAAAAATGAATCCGAACAGTTTACAATAAGTTATTTGATATACAGAGCTTTTAAATATTGTCTAATCTTTGCTCTTCTTCTTTTTATCCTTCTTTTCTCTCTTTTCCTTCTTTTCCTTCTTATCCTTTTTGTCCTTCTTACTCTTATTTTCGTCCTTGTCGGCTTCAGTCTCTGCTAGTTTTCTCTTCTTTGAGTCAGGGCCTGGAATAGAAGGAAGCTGTGCCTCTGTAAAGTCTTTAATATAATAACCAGTTGGAAAGTGTCTCATTCTCAAATCGGTCTCTTTCTCAACGTCTTTTCTGGCAACGACAAGCTTAGAGTAGTCGATTTCAGGAATCTTGACGGATTCTGAAACATTATAAAATCTGGAGAAATGCAATCCGTCCTGTTTCTTCAAAACTGGTCTACCTTCACAAGGCAATAAAACAGCGTACTTGCCGGAATCTGATCCAGAGATGGTTGTGATGTCTTCCTCTAATTTGTATGTCTTACTATCCACTTTGAATTCAGTGGACTCGTCTATGTTCAAGTTAACAGGCAATTTCTTAATATGTTTAGTTTTCAAGTCAGATGGTAGTTTAACCAGCCAAAGTTCCTTTTTAGATTTGCTCAGGCTCTTGGAAGACAGTTGTTTCACTGGCTTGAACTGCTCCACCAGGTTGAACGATCTTGGCGCCTCAAACTTGTACTCTTCTTCCGCAGATGAGTACCCAGCCTCAGAATCAGACTCTTCCACCCTCTCCTCAGACATGTACTTCTTCAACGCAGCCATTATGTTGTATGATGTAGAATTTATATGTGATCTTCAAACTCCTAGAGATGGCGGTTTCTCCCAGGTTTTTAGCAGGGTTATTTCGGCGATTTGGGTTCAAAGTCAAAAAATTCAAAGTCAACTAGTCACAGTAGAATTCAACCCGACTATCCTGCTAATCACGCCCCTTGTATACACTCTGGTCCCGTGTGCTCACCCCGAGCTTCTCCCTATCTCCACCTGTTTAATCACAATTTGCAGGCCAAATCCACATTTTACTTGACAAAAAAAATTTATACGGAAAAAAATTTGTGAAAAAGTCGTGTGAAAACAAATCAAACACCTGTGCACCGGGAAGTTTTCACTGGCCATCTGCAGCTGGCGGTAATAGGTGGGCTCTAGTGCTACAAGAGTGTGTTAGGAACATAAAGAATAAGATAAGTGTAATTAGGATGAAGAATTAAAGTATGAGCAGGTGTAGTAAGAAGGGTACACATAGCATTTAGGGTGAAAAGAAGAGTCTAAGTACCATGAACATTTATATAAAAGCAGTGACGCAGATAAATAGTAATTCAAGACGTCAGAGAACAAATAGAGTCGAGGTGGTTGGAGTTGATATATTCGAACTCTTGAGGGAATTAGCATGCTTAGTAGTCGCCACTGTTGAACATGGAAATCTCAACAGCCGCCTTAACATCACAGATATCCAAACTCTCCATACCATTTGTGATGTTACCGTCCTTCAACTTAGAATTGATAGCTCTTGCTCTCTCAGCAAAAGTCAAATATTCAGTTTCATCTCCGGTAACATATTCACCAGTGAACACACCAACCTCGAATGAATCAATCTTTGGTGGTAGCTTGTTAGTCAAAATCTGAGATTGAATGGTATCGTCTCTTGACACAACTGGAGTCAAAGCCAATTCCAATTCTTTCTCCTTGATCATCTCATCCTCTTTACAACATTCAATCAGATCCTCTAATCTTTGATAAAACACCTTGTCGGCTCCAATCTCCTTCGAGACTTCGTCTTCATCTCTGTTGTAACCAACTAATGCACTGGTATCTGCTAAATCGATACCGTAGATGTGATTATGTCTGATAACTGGAGCACAAGAAGCAAAGTAAACCTTCTTGGCACCAGCTTCTCTGGCCATATTGACAATTTCTTTTGAAGTTGTACCTCTGACGATGGAATCATCCACTAACAAAACAGACTTGCCGTAAAACTCAGAGGCCATCGCATTCAACTTTCTTCTAACTGATGATTGTCTTTGTTTTTGATCTGGCATAATGAAAGTTCTACCGACATATCTGTTCTTAATGAAACCCTCTCTGTAAGGGATATTTAAACTGACAGCACATTGTAAAGCAGAATGTCTGGAAGTATCTGGAACTGGAATCACAACATCAATCTGCTTCAACACGTCCATTCCACGGGCTGCAAACGCATCAGACACATTCTTGGCTAGTTTGGTACCCATCTCCAATCTTGATCTATAGACACTAATACCATCTAAAACAGAATCTGGTCTTGCAAAATAAACATACTCAAAGATGTCCGGAGTGTATGAGTTCATTGGCGAAACTTGCTTAAATTCAGGCTGCATGGTGCTCTTTGGTATTATGACTGCCTCACCAGGTAGAATATCTCTATAAACTTGGAAACCATGAGCTTTCAGAACAACGGACTCAGAGGCCAACATGTAATCCTTGGAACCATCTTCCTTCAATCTTTCACCAATCAGCAGAGGTCTGATTCCGTGAGGGTCTCTGAAACCAATGATACCATAACCGGCCAGCATAGCAACACAAGCGTAAGCACCTCTAACCTTCCCGTACACTCCTGATAAGGCTTTGAATATATCGCTGTTGTTAACTCTTGATTTATCATAGGTGGCTAATTCTGCAGCAAACAAGTTCAATAGTAACTCAGAGTCAGAGTCTGTATTAATGTGTCTGTGCACAACTTCATCCATATATTGTTTCAACTCTTCCACATTTGTCAAGTTACCGTTATGACTCAATGAGATACCGTAAGGGGAGTTAACGTAGAAAGGTTGAGCCTCCGAGGAAGCACTGGAGCCTGCAGTTGGGTATCTCAAGTGAGCGATACCCATGTTACCGACCAAACCGGCCATTCTCTGTTGAGTGAACACGTCTCTGGCCATACCGCTGCCTTTACATTGGTAGAATCTACCACCTCTACCACAGGTGACGATACCTGCAGCGTCTTGACCTCTATGCTGCAAGTACAAGCATCCGTCAAACAGCTCACTTGCACAGTTTATGTTTTGATCCGAGCACACCAGACCTAAGATACCACACATACTTCAGTCTATTTTGAAATTTGAAACAGGTTATTATCCAGAAAACGAATATAAATGATGGATTCCTTATCTATGTGCAAGAGTCAATTATTGCTGTAACAAGTCTGCAAATACAGCCTTCTCTCTTTTCCTAACGTATCCAAATACTTGAATATACCAATGTGATCCAATGCACTCTTCAAGAATCTAAAACCACTCTTCCCTTCTTCCTCAAACTCCCGCCTTTCCTTACAAGGGTGCTCCAAGTTCACGTTTCCTTAAACCCATTATTCAATCTTTAAATTACTGACTGGGATTCGGAACAATAAAAAATTTACTATATGAAAAAAAATTTGAAAATTTACAATTTGCGACTCCTTTTAGGCTGGGAGGAGATCTAATACGCTTACCGGCTCAGCAATTAAGTATGGGCGGCGGGATCAAGTAGAGTATGGAGTTGAGAAACAATCACCGGGAGGTGCAAACGAGCTTCTGAGAAAAGGCTGTGTCTCATTCGATCAAGTGCAGGGCACGATGTAGTTTTTGCATTGCCTGGAGGAGTCACCAAAAATATTTGACAGGGTCAGATCGCACACGACATGATACTGCGGTTCATGTTGATTGCCTGCTTCTCTCCGTGTTCTGATAGTGTGACAATGCAAGATACTATCGCAGAGGTTAATTGTTGTTGCTATTGAGGTAGCAAAAACAAAGTCTACCTTATAATGCCGTTCAAAAAGAATGTTTAAGTAATAACGAAGGTCTAGAGCCCGGCGGGACTCGAACCCGCAACCATGTACCTCCGGAAGATAACGTGCTAACCAATTGCACCACGGGCCCAAACCGACTTCAGTTTTTGACCGTCATTGCATATATCTCTTGAATAGAAAAAATAAGTCGCACATACAGAAAAGCTTGTAAATTAGTAGTATAATTGAAAGGGAAAGCACGTAGCAGAAGAGCATGGACCCGACCTATATTGAACTAAAAACCGAAAGCTGTTATTTGCTTTTGCCTTTTAGCATCCCAACAGGCAGTAGCACTCTACTTAAGCAATCAAAATAACGCAAGGACACTTCCTTTTAGGCAAGACGGCCATAGTATGCACCCAACACAGCAACACACCCGTACACCATAAGCGGTTGGCTGTTAAAAATTTTGCTCTATTAAGCCAAATGGGACTGAGACGGTACTGGTGGAAGGGCTTAATGGGCCTTAAGAGCACACAAGACGGGATGTGGGATGGCCTGGCAGGTTGAAGTGAAATGAAAGGATAGACCTGATTTCTTGATATTTCAATTGGAGATCAAATTTGCATATAGGTTCGGGGTTGACACATAGATCGGCTGAATTGATTTTTAGGTTTCAAGACCCCAGATATATACATAGAAAGAAGGCTACGCAATGTCATTGAGTCTAGCCAAACGCAGTCTGTTGCACCAGTCAAGAACACTCACAGGCGGACAAATAAAATGCAGTGCTGGCATTTCAGCAAGATATCTCAGCTCCACGTGTAGAATATTGCAGGACACGAAGGAGTCTGCAAAGTCCACAGCGACTGCCTCTAAAAAGGAATCATCGAAACAGAAGGCCTTAAACTTTATAGACTCTGTTAAAAGAGGAACAAGATTCATGTTTTCTTCATCTTTAGTGTTAGCCGCACTGGGTGTATCATCAATCTCTTTGTATTTGGTTTTAAGTGAGTTGTTTTCTCCATCAGGTGAAACATCCACATTTAACAGAGTTGTGAGCATGATAGAGAAAGATGAGAGTTCGTTGAAGCTCCTGGGATATTCAGATGAAGAGTTGAAATCCGGTAAGAAGATTAGACTAAAGGCATACGGTGAAGCTGCAGGTGATAGATGGACAAGAAACAGACCAATGCAAGCCGCAAAGTTTGTCACGAAAGATGGTTTAGAACATCTACAGATGAAATTCTTTGTTGAAAGTGAATACAAAGTTGGTGTTGTGCAGTTGGAGGCCATTGAACAAAATTTTATCGAACAGAATATACTATATGTCACTTTGGATGTCAAAGGAGAGCCTAAACACTACCTTGTTGGCGCTCCAAAGGTGTCCCCATTAAGCAAAAGATTGAATCCACTAGCATCCACCAATGGCTTCTTGGGTGTTAAATGGGGTCCAAAGAAGGATTAGACAACATAATCCTCAGATAGTGAGACATGTGACGGTCATATCATACCCATACCATCCTTTATTTCTATTTAATGAAATCATGCTATATCCCATACTATCCTTTATTTCTATTTATAAAAAGTATTAATGAAATCATGCCAAACCCTTCCCTCCCAAAAAGTACGATTATAAACACAGTTATATACTCCTAGAACCAAAGGCGTAAAAAAGGCAACCCGACTTGCTAAATAATTCCAATCTTTCTCAAGAAATAGACCACAGGTGTGACGTTGTAACCCCTATGTAACAAAAACATAACAGAAGAGTAAAACCTGACCTTTAAAAATAATTGGAATTTGTAATTCCAACCTAAATATTCAGGCTTGAACTCATTTGCAGGTATGAATACGCTTGGGTCGTCAGTAATGATACCGATTAGCGCATCACCTAGAGAACTCAACGCATCCGATAGCTGTTTTCTCTTATTCACTGTCCACAACCAAACACTCAAGTTATGTTTCTGGACGTATTCCGCCAGCTTGTCAATCTCACTGCCGTCATATATCAAACACATAAACATCGACACAAAACTGACATGACCGCCCTTGCTTTTGATTCCAGCGGCGATCTGTTCAAGAAACACCATATCCATACATATGATTCCAACGTTGAATCCATAGGTTTTCATTCTTTCCACATAAAACCGTGGCTCCCAAATTCCAAAATACAGTTTGTCCTTCCAATAGTCTATTCCCACATCCTCAAACTCATTCATGGTGGCTAGTATCAGATCCATCAATTTTTCAGGGTCACAGTCCCTCTTAATATCCAACATCAGTTTATACTTGCGGTCTTTACCTAGATCGCACTTGCGTTTCAGTAGACTTAGGGCATCTTTGAACAATGGCAACGGCAGATGTGGCTCTTTAACAGTTCTCAATGCCTCCAGCGTAGGAAAGTAAGGCGTTTTTGTCACGTCGTATTCTTCCCCAAAGACTCTCCGAGTGTTCACGTCATGGCATAGTGCAATCTCATCGTCCAATGTGATGTGCAGGTCCAACTCCACAACTTCACACCCAGCGTCAAACGCCGCCTCATACGAAACCAGCGTATTTTCTGGGAACTTGGCGTCGTATCCTCTGTGTCCTGCTATCGCAACGTCTGGTATCTGGCTCACCATTTTTGTCTCTGTGATGAGTGTACTATTTTTCTATCGGGGTGATCCGGTTTCTAATTCACCCTTGTGACTGGCTTCCTCTATTTTTCCTTTTCCAAAGTGTGTAGCCCTCAAGCACAATCAACAGCCCAATACAGAATACTGCACACATGCTGGGTTATATACACTTCCAATATGAAGCCACAGAACCTCGGAACTGTCCCGAGGAAAACTCGGTAAAACCAAAACGCGCTTAGCCTTCCGAGGCGCCGGTCTTAACCTCGCTGTATTCGGGATCTCCGAGCCAACGTGCCTTGACGACTTGACGTGTTTTCTGTGTGCAGATTATGTGATAGAGCCAGTGAATCAATAGACCAATCTACAATAAGCCAGGGAACCATCTGCAACGGGGCAAGACAGGCCGGGACCCAGTGGCGATGAGACCTCAAGGCCAGCTACTGCCAAGAAGCACCTAATAAGCCAGTCGGGTGGCTGATACGCACTACGGATATACGCACTGCCACGCAGTACTGTGGCGGTGCGCCGATGTGTTTAGAAAGCTAGTTAGTACAGTATTGAAATGGGTTTAGAAAAGACAAGGCAAAAGCAAGAGATATAAGTAGAAAACAGTAACGGAAAGGAAAATGATAAGAAATATCAATAAAGCAATTAGAAATAAAAAAAAATGCATGGTGGGTTGGATGCAGGGGAATTACACCCGTATCTTCAAAATGATAGAACGGGTGGTGGACTGGATGCGGTGAAATCACACCCTTCTCTTCAAAATGGTTTCAAGAGCGGCCAGCTGGGAACTCTCATCATTAAGTGATGTCTCTGTTGTAACGGAGGATTCTGTGCCGTCAAGGTCATCAACAGTATCATCTGAAACGGCAGGTTCATTCAGCAAGTCCTCTTTCTCATGTAGCTGTTCTGGTTCCTCGTCAACAAATTTCTCCACCTCAGGATAGTCAATGCCGTAAACTGTGTGCAATAGCTCCATTCTGGTTGTCACAAAGTAGTCAGGGAAGTATGAAGGAATCTGGTCCTGGTTGGTCAGAGCCTCCAATTCGTGTTCTTTCTCTTCAGCCCTGAATCTTGTGATGTCGCTCGAGTACCTGTACTGGGCCAAAATGTTGTGATCGTGACAAGCTCCAATATAGTTAGATTTTCCAGAATTGAATAGTTGAATGTCCTCTGTTGGCACATACTTGCACTTATCATCGCCAACCCACATTCTTAGATGATCAACATACTTGTGCACATTGAATGTGTTCAAGGTTGGTAGGTAGCCATAGTTGCCCTTCAAAATTGGCGATGCTCTGTTTGGAACATGGGCTAATCTACCTTCAAACAATGTAGTGGCCAATGGTGAAAGTTGGTTGACATGGTAGAAATGACCCGTGCCAGAATTCACAATCTTCTTCATGGAGCCGACAACCTTATCATCGACAGTCAATCCAATCTGCGGTAGGAAAGCGGCATCCACACTCAAAGCCCCCAAAAATTGCTCAGTTACTGTGGTATCATCTTTACTGAGAACCAAACCATTAATCTCGAGGAACATACCAGTTCTGGTATCAATGAATCTAATATCCACAGAGTCTGGTGATGCATTACCATTATTATCCATAGCTCTCTCCAGGTAGTAAGGTTGAACATCAATTAAAAATATACCTGTACCGTCCTTTGGATCCTGAACAACAATAGTTTGGTTGAAAGATGTAGCCAATCTTTTCATTTCATCAGCAGGCACATCAAAGGTGGCAGTTCTTTCCCATGGGGACAGCAAACCATTTTTGTTCCAGCCTAGTAAAGACGATCCGGACAACCAAGTTGTAATTCCAAGGTTGTTAGTCATCTGTAACCAACCTCTGACCAGCTGATGCATAATATCGTGTCTTTCAAACTCATCATCTATGGTCTTCTTAAAGAATCTCCAATCGTAAGAGCCAGTGCCTGAATGGTCCTTGATCAAGGCATCGTGGAAATATCTGCTTTGAGCTACAAACGCAGCTGAGGCCAATTTACTTCTCTTCTTGTCAAATGTGAATTCAAAGTTATTTCTTCTAACGGGAACCGAATTTGACACCTTTTTATTAGCTTCTGCCAACTGGCTACCTAATATTTGCTGTATTTCAGCCCCGCAATCCAATGGAGACACAGGCTCCACAAGGGTTTGTTGGTAAGTCAATCCACGAGTTGCAATCTTGTTTTTAATATATGTCTCCAACATACCGCTTTTGATAATATCCTTTTTACCACTGATTTTAACGATCAATGCCAGTTCGTCAAATAAAAACACAGCACTCGAAGGGTTTGGAGCTGCAGTGTAAAGATATGTCTTAGCTCTAAGGTTCAATCTAAATTGGGATTCATGTGTGTCTGCAGGATCAGTAAAATAGAAATTCAAACTATCTTTTTCTTTGGTGTTTGCATCTTTGCAATCGGGCCATGGTGTTCTCACGTTAGAACCCAAAACACCTGCAATGAAACAGTTTGGCTTCTCTTCTATTAAAGGCTGGAGGTCTTTCATATCAATCCAGTCCTTCCAGTGAAATGGAAACGTGGGAAGCTCAGATTTTGGGTGCTCTTTTAGTGTTTTAAGATAGGTTGCCAATGCATCATAGTAGATGACCACTGTTGATCTGATATCTGTAGTCTCCATAACGTGTTTGAAGGGTGAATTCGGCAGTACTGCAATATCAGCGGTATATGGAAATTTGAAGTTCTTATTTGCAGTGTCTTTATTTTCCTCTAGCAGTTCATTCTTTGCGTCCGGAAGAAAGTCTTCATCGTTTGGATTTCTGAAAAGCCAACTAAACCAAGAGATGGGGCTTGGCGCATAACTGGACAATGAGTTTGGTTTATTGCTTGATCTAAATCTGGACGCATTATTTGTGTTAGGAGATTCCGATTTTGTTATCAGTGCCGAGCAGATCACAATAAATACGACAACACCATATAAAACAGGTATACCATATTTGGCAAATTTTGATCTTTTTATGACGCTCAGTTTTCTGTTCAGGTGGACAGCCGAAGAGACTCTTCTTGGTTTGAGTTTCCCATCATGATCATCAAATGGAGGTTGCACCGGCAGTGTTAGCTTTCCAAACGGCTTCTTACTGTTTTTTGGCATCTTGTTGGGGTTTTGTTGGTCAAGTTATTATACAGCTGGATTTCTTGAGACGACTCCTGCCAGATTTTGTTAATTTGCAGTTTATGAGTGCATGTGATTGTTCAGTGCTAGCTCTGTAGATGAACTTGAAAGTTCTATTTTGCAGTCAGGAACAGTCAGGGGTTAACGTTCAAGCACACAAGGGAAGGTAGAAGTAAAAGATGGCACTTTACTCTGAATGTGATATGTCAAAGGAAGCCTTGGATCTGGTCGGGCAGAGGTGCTGAGATTGCAACAAATTTGAGTATGGTGGGTCTCAGATCTGACACAAAAGTGATACACCAAAATACGAGCTTGTGTATACAAGGTGATGGACTGGAGGGTGGGCCAAATGAAGTGTATATAGTTGGGAAGAGCGGTAGGGAAGGCTGTCGGATGTCAGAGGCCAAACTGCAGGAGACGCTGGAGACGTGGACAAGACGTATGCACAGGTATATAAAGCAGTGTGTGGCGTGGGATCTAGGTGCCTATAAGACTTTGTTGCAATACGCAGGGGATGTATATGCACAGGCAGGACGCTTGGATCTACATCCACATCCACACCATACCCAAATGATAACTGACAAGAAATACAAGATTACCGCATACCCCTGGAACCAGAGCTTCATGCCCTCTAGCGTAGCTGCTGAATACGCCAATTCTGCCCAATGGTTCCTGAATTCCACGGCTTCTAGGGTTTCCTGAATGTGCACAAATCCAATTTCCAAACCTGTCTACACACCCAGTGCCATTTCCACTAAAAGCTATAATCTAATATACCAATCATAGGTACCACATTGTGTGTGCTATTGTGGTGATTTTTGCTAAACTTAGCTCTTGTATTACACACCTCCTATTTCCCGATATGCACGTCTAAGGCCGTGCGCAGTCCTGGTATTCCGGTCTCGTGGCAGCGAGATTCCGCCTTTTTGAAGACCACTGCGTGCCAAGTGGGAGGGGGCCGGCCAAAGAGCTACGTGGCTGCCTGGCGAAAAGTTTGCAGGGGGCCTGGCTGCCCTAGACACTAACCTTCTGTACCGGGAGTTATTTTTTTGAAGTGGAGTTTCTATTGTCTGTATTCTGATTTAAGACGTCCAGCCACAAAGGAGGCAGACATGCGTTTGCGAAGAGATTAGGGAAAACAAGCTTTCACGGAGCGCAGCTTCAGCCAATCTGTGTGGCGGCCTCTCTTAAGCTTTCAGGCGTGAAGTTCACGTACGTATAGTATATACATATATATGTGTGTATAGTATATATATGTGCTGCTTTGGTGGCAGATAGAGAGCGAGGTACCTTTTTTTGTCGTGGGTCGCGACGCAAACGTACTGATCCGGTGACGACCTCCGGCGGGCGGCGACGCAAATCTACTGATCCGGTGAGGCCCGCCCGGTGGTCTACAACTTGGAACCTTCCCTGATGTGCATGTCGCTCCATGAATTACGGACCACCTGCTGCCCCTGTGAGAACCGGCCGCTATGTGCAGCAGAAGATCCGTGAGGCCCGTCACGTTCTTGCCCTGCGTGGTACGCCCTCGTATTGTCGCGTACATGCCGCTCTGCACAACCCTCTATAATGGGAGTGGTTTTCGCACAGGTGCTCCAGAGACGCACGCACGCACCCACCTAAATCCAGCTGGCTGCAATACTTCGCCAGCCCGTACCTGGATTAAAAAAATATTCATAGCGGGAGAGACAGAAAACCGGCCGGAGAATTCTCTCAGCGCGCCAAATAGGTAAATCCGTGCGAGCTCCGAGCAGTCCCTGGGTCTTGAGGACGGCATGCCAGCGGAGGGCAACGGAGTGCGTGGTCAGCCCAAACCGATTGCACTTTCTTTCCACACAACGCTCGTTTATATACATACCACATGTCTTTAAGCACCGCATCTACTGGTTCACACACCAACACGCAGGCATCCTCTGCGGATGGCTGTCATCACACCGGGAAACTACAAAGGCAATGAGCGCATACATCCCAACAGAGACAGCAAAAACCTCGCGTCTTGATTAGCAAGCCTCAGAGCCAATGCCTGTTCCCTCCACGGAGAGCCAATGTTTGCCAATTGGAATCACGGGAATACCCAGGTGCACAGCTAAACTACCAGACTCACTCTTCATGGAGCTGATCATTTCATGCCTTGTGACAGGGATGTCTGGGTGCAGGCATGATAGTGAAGAGACAAACCTTGGAATGACATAGTAACAGCCAAAGCAGATAATGGCTCCTCCATGTCCATCCGGTTTGGATATCTTTGCCGATCTGTTAATCAATATGTGTAGCCATATCCAGGGGATCTGCACAACAATTGATATTCTGTGCCTTACTATAAACTCTAATAAGCAGACTATTGGTGTCAAGTATGTGCATGCTACTCACACCATAAGAACAAAAAAATTGCGTGGTGCTCACCTGTAACAATAGGTATCAATTCAGCTTATCAGGCAACAGGCACCTCTCCGAAATAAAAACAAGGGCTGTTCAACTTTGCAGATCACGCATACCGCCAGGATTTCCACCACCTACATTTTGAGAAGAGTCTTTGTAGACAATACCAATGTAGTTTCCCAGCCATCTACAATCTACATATGTACGCACTTACACGGTTTCCTGTTTTACATGGTTATTTTTCTGCTACTGGTAAACGGGTTATTATTGGGTTTCACAGGTCTATGTTGAAAGGACGCTGATCCTTGTAGATCTTATGATCTAGAATCTAGTTACTAGAAGCTCTGAACTGCCATTCTGGGTGTGATGAGCCTTTGAAATCCCAATCAGAGTATCAGCTTTTAGTGCTTCTCACAATCATTTATTATTCAATGCACTATGGAGCTCAAGCAAACTTATGGTTTACATCTCACCAAATCTTCACATGTATCTGTGGATGGGTGAATTTGTCTTGATATCTGCGTGCACAAATATGCGCACAAATAAAGCAAATGCCGACAACAAAAGTGAACTAGCAAATTTGAGGGTTTTGATTTGATCATCCTCTGTCGCATTCAGCTGTATGGGCCAGAAATGTTGATCACCTCTAGCAGGCTACTAGAGACATGGATGCCACCTTGGCACCACACAAAACTCGTTTGCTCTTTACAAGTATTTCTACGCTTAGTCCCCACCTATAATTGAAAGGAATGTAGCCAACCATCAAAAGATAATCACAAATATTATATAGTGAACCGAATCACCTTTCACGAAAATCTTCTGCAGGTTGCCTTGACTAACAGCACCCAAAAGAGTCTCCTTCAATTAAGAAGCGACACTCAAGAGGATACCAGAAAATCATGTTTGATATGTGGGATTCGTTTACCAAGATTATTACGGTGAATCGAGACTCAATCAAGAGTACCCAAATAACCATGGAGATAAAGTCCCAGGTACGATCAGGAATCAGAGTTCCTGCGTACATCAAAATTGATTGATAAATCACACAAAATAAACACGTCACACACCTATATGATCTGTCTCCATTTTGTAGAACTTATCACCCAATTGTGTGCTATTGCTGTTCTAGCATCCGGTAGCCTGCATCTGCTATTTTGAAAAAGAATTATTACTTTAGTAGTTTAGTAGTTCACACATTTTAAATTCGGCCTCTTGAACAAACCGAAAATTTTTTCTTTCTAAACTGCGTCCATTACATAAGCATGAAAGGCAAGCGACTGGTTACATAATTGTATTACATAAGCACTAGAGATAAGAGTTTATTAGGTAATTGATTTGCTAATGGTGACGCAGAGGGTTTATTTCGCCTTTAACTGGGTATATTGATAGAGGAAGCTGGCATCAAATCTAGTGCTAGGAGCTTACGGAGAAGATTGCACTGGCAAGGCAAATAGTGATAACACATTTTGGAACTTGTGACTTTTTGAGAGTTTGTCAAATTAGTACTAGTTGGGTCTTTTATAGCTCTTGAAAGCGGAGTCTGCATCAACACGGAGTTGCAATGGCGGCCCGCAGTTGTCTTATCATGTTGAATACTGTATTGGTTTTCATTCTCATGCATTTGAATCTGGGACTTTGCGCCGGTATATCGACCCATTTGACAATTGGAACTTTGTGCCATGGATTTTTACCGGATGATATCCAACAAGACTCTTCATTGTTGCCTTACTACATCTCAGGCACGTTTTTCCCGGATGCGTTTTACAATTGCTTTGGGCTTTCCGACGAAGCTGAAGAGGCACATTGGCCCAACTTTCTGAAAACTGCAGTGGATTATTATCATGCACGGAGTAAACATAGACAGAGAGAGGAAAATTTGCAATTGAAAGCATTTCTGTATGGTGCATTTACCCATCAGGTTAGTGATGTGGCGTGGCATTCTTTGCATTCTAAACAGGGATTATTGGAAATGTTAGCCAATGTGGAGTTTGATGGGGACGTTAACGCTGCTCATGAATTTTTGGACCCTGCAGGGGACTTTATTATGTTGAATAAACAATTGAATAATATGGATGATGGGAAACTGAGTGATTTGTTTGATTTTTATCAGACTAAATGGCAGTATCCTGGTGATGATCTCTTGAAGATCTATCATCTACTAGGATATAAAGGAATTAAAAGTTCGACATTGGAAATTTGCATGATGAGAGGATATACGGGCTTACAAGGAGAGCTAACAGCCACCAGATTTAGATTGGATTCGCAATTGAACTATTATCTTAACTTCTCACCAAGAATAAATCTGATCTTAGAGGAATATTACTATGGTGGAATAAGTGACATAGTGAACACTATCGGTGTTTGTGTAGAAGGGCTAAATAGCTGGTTTGAAAATGGTGTTGATTATTCTTTAGATCTTTGTTCTTTAACAAATAGAAAACCGACTAAGGAAGCAGGTCGTATTCAAAATTGCTTTATAGAAGGTACTATTGATCAAAATATAAAAACAGATGGTTTGTATATCACAAACATGATTACAAACTCGCAATTTGGGACAAGCGTTATGTCTATAGATGGAAAAGATGGAACATCTTTAGCTATTGGGGCTCCTTTTGATGATATAGAAGGTGCAGTATACATTATTCCTATGAGTGAAATAATTACAAACCAACGTTACACCAAAGCCGTGTATCCTTCAAAAGTCATAACACAGGGGTTAAGTAAAGATACACCAGAATATTTGAAGTTTTCTTCCAGATTTGGATACAGACTAGCTCAATGGAAGTTGTTCAACATTTCATTATTAGTAGTTGCAACTCCGGGATCTTCAAAGGCCAAAATGTTCATCAATGGAAATAAATTAATAGCTGAGCTCAGTTACTATAATGCCACTAGTAGGCTGGGTTCGCCTGGTATGAAGCAGCTGAGCACTGTGATGAAAACCATTAAACCTGCTGGCAAGTTCGCCGATGGTCCAAATTGCGATGACTTGGTTATTGGATCTGCCTTTAGCGATGATGATCTAGACAACCCTCAGGCTGGTTACCTATCTGTATTAAGCGGAGATGTCTTATTTGAAAAATTATCTGATTTTTACTCACTTGATGACCCCGCTGAGCTTGGAGAGACTAGAATTGAAAGCGTTCTACAGTTAGATATGAAAAATCTAGAGATTGGGAGTTTTAAAATTCCTTCATTTTCTAAATTGACGTCTTCATTTGAACAATTTGGTACGTCTGTTCAAGAAAGCCAGGAATATATATTTGTTGGTTCTGGAAACATGAACTCTGTATTTGTCTATGACAAGTTGACTTTTAGCTTAAAAGGAGTCATCAAGAAGCCAGAGGGCTTTTCTGAGTCATCAGGTAGTGCTGACAAGGCTTTATTTGGATACCATACGATAATAAATGGCCGGAGTTCAAGTGGAGCAGAATGGCTATTGATATCTGCTGCTGGGGAGACAGTAAACTACAGTGTTCAATGTGGTGCAATGTATCTTTATGAGATTCAAGAAACCAAAAATAAGCAAACGTTGAAGTTTAAATTTATTACCAGATTGTATCCTTGGAACTCAAGTGGCTCATTGTTCGATCATTCAAATTTTGGAATCAATGGTGTTAAAATGCCAGAAGAGAATCAGGTATTAATTGCAGGCGACGCCTGTTTTAATGGAAGAGGTTGCATCTGGAAGGTGAATATATCTGAGATATTGGAGAAGGCAGTCCATGACGTCCATAAGAGGCAAACTGTTCTATCAGCTAGAGGTTTTGATGAATTTGCTATCGGTGAAACATTTATCATTGGAGATGAGGGAGTCGGATTTTCTGGGTTTGGAACAAGCATGGGCTTGATTAAATATGACGGCCACGAGTATGTGGCTATTGGGATGCCATTGCTGGGATACGGGAATTTGGGATTGGGAAAGAGCAAAATGTACGGTGGTGTAAAGCTCTATGAAATATGAAGAATGATACCTTGTTTAGTGTTTTTTTGGCTCTATATAAATCTATAGAACACAGGTCCAACACGCTTTCTGGAGACAATGTTTGGCCTTCACTGTTAAGTTTTAGTGGTGAAATTGCTGTGTTTATTACGCATGCACCGGAAATATGAGCGTGGAGGAGGTAGAAGTAAAGTACCATTGGAATATCAAGAAACCTGGGGTAGAGCAAACCGAGCAAAGGCGTTAAAAGAAGGACCAGTGGCATGGCGAGGGAGCGAGCATTGACACAAATATCTGTTGAGAGAACAAGCGTATAGAGTATCAGAAACTGACCACTGTGGTGATTACCAGGAACCAGAAACCAGGCAGATGGAGGGAAGGGCGGGCGTGGGGGAACCGCCGAGCCCCTGGTCTCTGCCAGTGAGCCAATTTCAAGAGCCACAGAGGGCGGCCATGGTGTATATCAACTTAATGGCTGTTCTATCTCATGGGTATCTAGAGCTCTAGACATCTAGGCATCTCAGCTGAGCATCTCAGCTAGGCATCTCAGCTAGGCATCTCAGCTAGGCATCTCGCCTCGATTCTGCCGAGGAGCCCTGGCACGTTTTCACATGCCCGGTACGTTTCCGAGCCTCACGCCTACCCCAGGCTCCAGAGCGCCACACAGTCGCAAGGTGGCGAAACCATCGGCGTATACTTAGGGCCCCACCCGCCCAGCAGATAGCCGAGTCAAGCAAGCGCAAGAGCTAAACTTACACTAGCAGTGGCAGAATCTACTAGAGCCGATGGGCCCTGGACATTCTGTGACTGGCAGTCACATGCAAAAGAAAACGGTCTTTTGCCGTGACTGTTGCTGTTTCTTTTTCTGGCGGGCTGCGGTGGGGTGAACTGCCCGGCAGCTGCCTGTCACACACAAGAGCGGCGGGGATTCTGGGTCGAGCGCCAGCGGGCTACGGGGTGTGAGCACTGAAGACACCACTTGACGTCCTGGCCGGTGGCCTGTGGGGGAACTAGTAAGCTCGTACCGGCCGGGGTGTAGAGGGGGCACAACACGGGCCACAGAATCAAGACACAGAGAGAGAGAGCAGGATGGCCACACAGCTTAGTAACACCGAACAGGATGGCCACACACCATCCCCACACAGCAGCGTAACACAGCATAACACAGCATAACACAGCACAACATCCACACAGCCCACTGCACTACGCAATAGAGCAGCTAGAAACAAAAGCCCCGAACATCATGCCAAAGACATGACTATCCCATAGAAAATTTTTATGGGGAAGACGGTTTGCTGCTCGGTTATTGTGTTTGTGTGGGCCTTACTTGTTCCCACAGGAATATAAATACCTCCTTTGCCCGCCCTTGTCCGTTTCTGAGAACCTGTCGTGGCAGCTGCTTGCAAGCGCTGTTTGCCTGCTGTATCGTCACCTCCTAGCTGATAGAGCACTGCTGCTGATCCACCACAAACGCCCACTACACACTGTTCGGCACACCTGAGTGTTTGCTCTATTCATCTAATAACCCTCTCCCTCTCATGTGTCTAGTCATATACACAGATACATATTGTTAAACACAGATATACAGAGTTAGTTATACAGACATACACTTCTTTGTTCCACGCTAAGCACACCTGAACCCTGTTAGACACACCCAAACAAACAAAGGCACTCAACAGCTCATCTCAAGACAATACGTTTGCACACATTTGCATATATTATAGACAATGAACACAAAAAAGCTACTATTATCTTTCTTGCTGATCAGCAACCTACCCGAACAGAGCCATGCTTTGCCCCTACCATTTAGCTTGCCTTCGATCCAACAGGTGCTGTCCATTGCCTTGCCTGGCAGTGACTGGCAGCAATCCTGGCTGGTGGCGCTAGAGAAGTACTCCCCAACTCTATTCGGCGATCTCACCAGACATCCCCACAATAGTAAAACCAAGTCGCTATTTTCGCCCTTTTCAAGATTTTCTTCTACTGAAGAACCAACCATTATCACAGATGGCCTGGTTTCCACAGTTTCAATTCCAAGAAATGATTTTGAAAGCTGGCTGGAAGCACAGAGAGATATCTCTTTTAGAGGAATTCTAAGCAATATAGGTGGTATTGGTACTTTCGGAGAAAAGGATAATGTGACCGCTGGTGCTGTTATTGCTTCTCCTTCTAAACAAAAGCCGAACTATTTTTACCAGTGGATTAGAGATGGTGCCATCACCATTAATTCCTTGGTTGAATACTTAGAGGATTATGGCTTGGAAGACTCCCAGTTCCAATTGCGTCCTGTTATTGAATCGTATATCTTGAACTCTCATTATCTACAGAGACTGGGTAACCCATCTGGCGATTTTGAAAATCTGGAAGGATTGGGCGAGCCTAAATTCATGCCTGACTCCACAGCTTTTACTGACCATTGGGGAAGACCCCAGAGAGACGGTCCTGGTTTGAGAATTATCACCATCGCTAATTACCTGAATTTGTTGGACAAGTTTGGCGCTGAATTCCAAGACTCTAGATTATCTTCTGAGTTCATTTACGAGGAAATTATCAAACCCGATTTGTTATACATTTCCAAAAGCTGGTACAAATCCGGATTTGATTTGTGGGAAGAGATTGACTCACTACATCTATTCACCAGCTTAACCCAATTAAAGGCCTTAAAGATGGGCCTGCAATTAATTTTAAGATTCGATGAGGACAAATTTTACAGTGAGATTGCAAGATCCTTTAATGCTTTAAGATTCTTCATCTTGACTGACTCTGGTTATAAAAACTCAAATATTCCTTACTTGATGGAAACTCCATCTCTGATTCTTCAAGGCAAAAGATCCGGTTTGGACATTGCTTCAATTTTGGCTTCTTTAAGAGCTCATGATGTTGATTCTGTAGATGATACACTAGATATTCCTTTCAGCATTGATGATGCAGCCGTCTTGAATACTTTGACTGCTTTGGTCAATGATATGAAATATAGATATCCTATTAATCATAATAGATTAGGCTTCGGAACTGGATTTGCCTTAGGAAGATATCCAGAAGATGTCTATGATGGTTATGGTACATCAGAAGGTAACCCTTGGTTCATCTCTACGGCCACCGCATCTGAGTTGATTTATAAAATCATTTACAACTTGTACAAACATCAAAAATCCATTAGAATTTCCAAAGAGCAAGCCAACTTGTTTGAAAATATTGCAGCAATCCAAACAACTGGAAACGAAGTATTTATCCCTCACGGTACTGAAGCATTTAACACAGTCACATCTTCTTTGTTTAATTATGCAGACACATTTTTAGACGTGATTAGAGAGCACGTTGATAATGACGGGCACATGAGTGAACAGTTTAACAAATATAGCGGATATATGGAAGGCGCAGAAGATTTGACCTGGAGCTATAGTGCTTTTTGGAGTTCCTTGAGATGGAGAAACAAGACGTTGAAGATCATGAATGATAATGAATGATTGTTCTTTTCCGTCCTAATGACATAGAGAAAAACTATTATTAAAAAAGATTAAAAAAGATTATTATGACTGATGTATTATTATTGTGTTTGTTAGTTTTCTAAATCAGTGATGTTTTTGCTGTTTTAACTGTTTTAATTGGCACGATTTTGTTCTTGGTGCCAAAGATTCGTGATTTATACATTTGAGTTTATGTTTCAACCTGGGGTTTGAGCTGCCCCATTGCTACCAAATTTCCGAGAATTTTTTTTCCCTATCATATATACCCGAGACTACCATCTACCATTTACTATCGTTTAATGATTTCCCACTTAATGAGCTATACAATGTTTTTTTTGCGTTTTTTATTATTACACGGAGCCTTTTTATTCCCACATTATTTCAATCATCGAGCCTTTGACTGAAAACTTCTAACATCGAGATCTATGATATTAGGCTTGTTTTATTTTACTGTTCAGTTCAATTTTTATGACTTATATATATGCCATTTAATAAAGAGAAGAGAGCAACATGAATCATGTTTTATTATATTTACAGGCTAATCTATAAAAACAAAAATCACAAACTATTGTGACTTGTAGAAAGCAACCTCTTCTGGTAGCTCAAATGAAATACAATACATTGGCTTTGTTGGGGCAACCATTCTGACCAAATGTAGGCTGATTTTTTCCAGCTCAATCTCGAAATTCAGCAACTTGGTCATCTTTGCTTGTATTCTTCTGAGCAGCTCATCTTGTGAAGGTTCTGGCTCTTCTAAATGAGAGAACTTTTCAAAGTGATGGACGTTTATAGTTGGTAATTTGTATCCAGGAAGATTTTTAATCTCGTCCTTGGAGAGATCAGGAAATGCATTGGAAAACAATCCAACGTATGAATCTATGAAATTAATGGCAGAGTCAGGCAAATTCATCACATAATGAGAAAAGAAATTTGGTATCTCCATAGATGTGACTGACTGTTTCTTAATAACTTCGCCTGTTTCACTTTTCTGGCTAACATGCTTCACGGATTTGATTGACTTGTTCTCATTAGCATATTTTTTCAGCAAAGTTGGAGAATCCTTGATAAATTGCCTACCATCGGTGTTAAATGGCACGACATAATTACCAACCTTGTTAATAGTGATGTTTTCATTCAAATATTTAAAACTCTCCGGATTCAAATCATTCGCAAATACAATACATTGCTTCTTGGCAGCTGGAATAGCAAAAGGTCCAACACCTCCCATGACATCACAGACAGCTTCACCTTTTTTAAAAATTGATACTAGTCTATCATGCTCGGTGGACAATCTAGAGTTCCAGTAAACTTTACTAAAATCAAATTTAAAGAGGCAATCTGATTCTTTTTGGGTGACCAAAAAATTATCTTCACCTGCTATAATCTTCATTTTGAAAGTTCTAAACGTTGTATCTATACTGTCCAGCTTATCGACAACTGTCTTGATAGATGGGTTTTTGTCCAAAATAACTTCCCCAATTAATGTATCATAAGCCTTGTATTCATCACGTAAATTCAAATGAGCAATATGGCCGGTTTTGGTGAAGGATGTAGGGACATCATGCTGTAGGTTATCTGGTAAAATGGCTCTCAGTATCTCATCAGCCTTCCAAAATTCATAGTTCAAACAGAGTTCGTGCTCATAAACACGACCTTCAAACTCCTTGATTTGGTTCAAAGTCTCTGAAGATAAAACATCTTCAGATTCCAATGGTGATTTATCGCTCAGCTTATCGGTTAATGCAACAGCTTTAAGTTCTCTGTTCTTTTCTATAACTCTATCTTTCACATCACTTGGTAAATCTTCTCTATCTGCTAATGACACAATAAATGGAACTCTAGGTATATTTAAAATTGCGCTCTTGTTCGATTTCACAAATAATCCAATATTCTTTGGGTCCGGGAATAGAACTACCCACACTTTGTTCCTCACTGTAAATAAAGACTTATCCAGTTGCTTTAAACCTGTGTGTTTAGGTGGGGCTAAATTGGAAAACGTCGAGTGCGTGCACATGGTTCTACTTGCTATAAACTTCAGATTTCTTTTCAGATATAAGAACATCGACCATCCGATAGCCAGCGAGTCTTGTCCTAACTGTAACAAATACTAATTTGGCCTTAATGATAATATAATGCTTGTACGGTTGTGAAGCATCCTTGAATTATTGACTATTCAGTTTTCTATGTAAAAATTTTCATGGCTGGTGCTGGTGGCGCAGCAAATGGCGCATACGATACTTGAGTGCGACAGGGATTTTGATATGGTGAGGGAGCAGGGGGGAAGGGGATCATGTAAATTGGCCATCTATTAAAAAGGGTAAAACTTTGTTTAAGTACCACTTCACTTGTCTGTTATTATATTGTCTAGTGTACTGACCTGTATTTAAAACTAAATAGCTGCAGATAT
This sequence comes from Ambrosiozyma maleeae (nom. inval.), assembly GCA_003706635.2. Taxonomy (NCBI): domain Eukaryota; kingdom Fungi; phylum Ascomycota; class Pichiomycetes; order Pichiales; family Pichiaceae; genus Ambrosiozyma; species Ambrosiozyma maleeae (nom. inval.). Next base: position 48,154 of record PPLV02000019.1, on the reverse strand, counting down.
AGCAGAAATTTTGGAAAACTAACTAATCGCCATATTAGCTTTTCTTTACAAGAACAGCAGTGAACGAAACTTAGCTACCCATTTGGGACAAAAGCATCACTATGTCAGCTTCTATAAGTGATTATGAGAGAAGTGATTACATTGATGCGTTGAATTATGAATATGGATCTGAAGATCTCAGGACTGGAACCATATTAAAGGAAGCAGACACAACATGCTGGTCAAAAAATGAATATCAACCGCCAACGCAACCAGAAGCACAATGCTATCAGAATAACCAAACTAGTAATAATTATTGTCCCAATTTGCCAAATGATCAACCAGCACCAAATCTGTTTGAATTGCCACCAATGGACAAAGATCCATTTTACTCTTGGAATGGAGATGAGCATGTCCCGGTTGCAATGGATACCATAAAAGACATATTTACCAACCTACAACAGATTTTTGGTTTTCAAGATAGTTCAGCACTAAATATGTTCAACTACTTGATGAGTTTATTGGACTCAAGAGCAAGCAGAGCACCTGCCAAATATGCTCTTTTATCTCTTCACGCGGACTATATTGGAGGTGTCAATGCTAATTACAGAAGATGGTACTTCTGTACTATGGTTAAATATGACACGGCACTTAATCATTGCTTGAGCATGAAGAAGGAAGGAAAAAAAAAAGATTTGCTAACTGAAGAATGGAATAAAAGAAATAGGAAACTAAAGCCTAAAGAAATGATCCAGCAAATTGCCCTTTACTTACTTATATGGGGGGAAGCTAATAATCTCAGATTTACACCAGAATGCCTTTGCTTTATATTCAAGTGTGCTTTGGATCATTTAAATTCAGGTCCGGATCCAATTATGCTAAATAAGCAGCATGCAATGCATTTTTTAGAACAAGTTATAAGTCCATTATATTGCTACATAAGAGACCAACAATTTAAATTGGTGAACATGCAATACGTTAGGCGTGAAAGGGATCATCATCACATTATTGGTTACGACGATATTAATCAATTGTTTTGGTATAAACAGGGGATAAAAAGAATCATACTCAACGATAAAACAAAGATTATGGATCTACCACCTGAACAAAGATATATGCAATTATGTAATGTCAATTGGAAATCAGTTTTTGTAAAAACATTTAAGGAACGCAGATCTTGGTGGCACTTCTCTACAAACTTTAGCAGAATTTGGATTATTCATATATCCGTTTTCTGGTATTACTCAAGTTTCAACTCCCCTTCTCTCTACACTCCATACTACAGTCAATTATTAAACAACCAGCCTTTGAGTCAGGTTACCTTGTCTATTATGTCTTTTGGTGGCACCATCGCTTGCATCATACATACTATTGCGGTTGTTTGCGAATGGCTATTTGTCATTTGGCCTAAGCAAAAGAGATTCTGGCTAAAGCTTGCTTTCCTTCTTTTAATCACCACTATTAATTTCTCTCCTTCTGTTTTTATCTTAGGGATAATTCCAATAGATGCCTTTTCTAATGTTGCCTTGATCCTGTCAATTTGCCAGTTCATAATCTCAGTATTAACCACAATTTGGTTTTCAGTGCAACCACTGGGAAACTTTTTTGAAATCAGAGCAAGAAAAAGGATGACTGCACCGCTTACTTACAAGGTATTTATATCTTCATTTCCGGAGCTAGATATAACAGGTCGTACTCTATCAGTCTTATTGTGGATTTTGGTTTTCAGTGCAAAGTTTGTTGAATCTTATTTCTTTTTAACCCTTTCACTTCGAGACCCTATTAGAAACTTGAACACTATGGATATGAGCCGTTGCCATGGAAGTTTGTGGATTGGATCTGTTCTTTGCAAGAACCAAGCAAATTTTACAATGTTTTTGATGTTTGCTACGGATTTAATCCTATTTTTTTTAGACACATACTTGTGGTACATTATATGGAATTGTGTTTTCTCTCTTTTGCTATCTTTTTTCAGTGGCATTTCGATTTTGTCGCCATGGAGAAATGTCTTCACTCGACTTCCTGAGAGAATATATTCTAAGCTTCTCTCTACCACACATCTAGGGGTAGATATTGATTCAAAGAAATTGGTCTCTCAAATCTGGAATGCACTAATTATATCAATGTACAGGGAGCACTTGATTTCTATTGACCACGTTTACAGATTGATTTATCAAAGCTTACCAAGTGGAATAGATAATGGTATTGCAATTAGAACTCCCTCCTTTTTTTTGTTCCATGATGATAGTAGCAAAAAAGTGAATGACTTTTTTGTTGCAAATTCGGAAGCTGAAAGAAGAATATCGTTTTTTGCCCAGTCTTTGTCGACCTCTATTCCTGAACCCATCCCAGTTGAAGCTATGCCAACGTTCACTGTATTGATCCCACATTATTCAGAGAAGATTCTGCTAAGTTTGAGGGAAATTATTAAAGAAGACCCTAGATCAAAACTTTCATTATTAGAATATTTAAAAGAGATATACCAATGCGAGTGGGATTATTTTGTGAGGGATACAAAGATTTTATCTTTCAATGGTACTGCAAACGATTCCTTTAAACGTGCTAATGAAGCAGATGATTTAGAGAAGTCTGTAAATGATTTACCTCTATATTGCATTGGTTATAAGTCTTCTGCGCCGGAGTATAGTCTTAGAACAAGAATATGGGCGTCATTGAGAACACAGACGTTGTATCGCACAGTATCCGGCTTCATGAACTATCAAAGAGCAATAAAGATTTTGTTAAAAGTGGAAAACCCAGAGATGGTTGAAATGTTTGGTGGTCCCTCTGAAGCGGAAGAATATTTGAATTTCTTGTCAAATAAAAAGTTCAGGTTACTAATATCAATGCAAAGGTACCATTCTTTTACTGAAACTGAAATGAGCGATGTGGGATTATTAGTTAAGGCGTATCCTGAGCTTTATATTGCCAGCTTGGAGACTTTCCTTCATTCTGAAAGCTCCATTCCAGAATATTACTCTGTGCTTTATCATGGCAAAAATCTAAATGAAGCAGGTTTAAAGGAGATTTATAGAGTCAAACTTTCTGGAAATCCTATATTGGGAGATGGCAAATCTGACAACCAGAATCATGCTATTATTTTTCACCGAGGAGAATATATACAGGTTATCGATGCAAATCAAGATAACTATTTAGAAGAATGCATGAAGATTAGATCTGTTTTGGCAGAATTTGAAGAAGTTACAAGTGAATTCTATAATCCATACACAGAAGGGAGCAAGACTATCTCTGTTGCGCCCGTTGCTATTTTGGGAGCAAGGGAGTACATATTTTCCGAAAGCACCGGAGTGTTGGGTGACGTTGCAGCCTCAAAGGAGCAAACATTCGGAACTTTATTTGCCCGAACATTAGCTGCAGTAGGAGGAAAACTTCACTATGGCCATCCAGATTTTTTAAATTCTATCTTCATGACGACCAGAGGTGGGATTTCAAAAGCTCAGAAGGGACTTCATTTAAATGAAGACATATATGCTGGGATTACTGCTTTATCTAGAGGAGGAAGAATAAAGCATTGCGATTATTACCAATGTGGAAAGGGAAGGGATGTTGGTTTCTCATCTATTATAAATTTCACTTCTAAGATTGGTGGTGGCATGGGCGAGCAAATTTTATCAAGAGAATATTACTATCTTGGAACACAGTTACCCTTGGACCGGTTTCTATCCTTTTATTATGCACATCCTGGATTTCATATTAACAATCTTTTTATTATGTTATCATTGCATGTATTCATGCTTGTTATCCTCAATTTGGGTGCAATGAACCACGAATTAATCCCATGCATTTATGATAAAGATGTTCCCATAACGGACCTTCAAATTCCTGTCGGGTGCTACAACCTTCAATCTGTTCTTGATTGGGTGACAAGATATGTTTTATCAGTATTTATTTGTTTTTTCATCTCTTTTGCTCCACTTTTGTTACATGAGATTTCTGAAAGAGGAACATGGAAGGCATTGAGCAGGCTACTATCTCATATCTTTTCTTTATCACCTTTTTTTGAAGTGTTCATTTGCCAAATATATGCAAATTCGTTGAATGATGACATTGTGTTTGGTGGTGCCCGTTATATTCCTAGTGGAAGAGGCTTTGCAATATCCAGAGTTTGCTTTTCTGACATATATTCAAGCTATGCGACCAAGTCAATTTATGCAGGAATGAGATGTTTTTTGATATTGTTAGTTGCCACGGTCACTATATGGCAGCCTGCGATTTTGTGGTTCTGGATAACTTTGATATCGTTATGCTTTTCGCCATTTATTTTTAATCCACATCAATTTGTTTGGACCGATTTCTTTTTGGATTATGGTAACTTTCTTTCATGGATGAACAGAGGCAACTCAAAACGGTACAACAATTCGTGGATTGGATACACCAGATCTTCAAGATCTAGATTTACTGGATTGAGAAAGCAAATTCCTAAAGATGGACCACCTAGCGTGTCATTACACAGAGCTCCATTTTTAAATGTTCTATTTTCTGAGCTTTTCATTCCAACCTCACAAGCGTTTTTTGTCTTTTTAGCATATCTTTTTATTGATGCCCAAACTGGAGTGAGAGCTGACTACGTTCCGGTGAATGCAGTTTTAAGAATGATAATACTAGTTTCTGCTCCCATATTTATGAACTGCGCTATATTAGTGGTGCTATTCATATTATCATGCACCGCAGGCCCTGTATTATCATTATGCTGCAAAAAAGTCCCTTCCATGTTAGCGTTCATGGCGCATGGATTGGCCATAGCTTTCCAGCTTTTGTTGTTTGAGATGGTTTGTTTTTTAGAGGGATTCAATCTTCGTCGTGCTATATGTGCCGTTACCGCCTATGTCTTCATTGAACGAGCCATTTTCCATCACATAACGTTTCTTTTATTGACGAGAGAGCAACAGGGAGATTCCAGTAACCGGGCATGGTGGTCAGGGAAGTGGCTACCTTCAGAGCTAGGATGGTATGTGGTGACCGAGCCTATTCGGGAGCTTTTAGTTAAGATTACCGAGTTGAGTTTGTTTGCGGCTGATTTTTTAATTGGCCATTTTATTATGATGGTGCTTAGCCAAGCCATGCTTATACCATACCTTGATCACTGGCACACAAGCATGCTTATGTGGATTAAGCCTGGCAAGTATTTAAAAGATCCTGTTTACACGACAACCCAGAGAAAAGCCCGGCTAAGGTATGCTACACGGTATGCTGTGCTTTATTTTATGACTATGCTACTGCTAGTTACTATTTTTGGGGCTCCGATACTAGTGAAATTTGCTGGTGTGATTGATACAGACAAGCTTGTGAACCACGGGCTTGTACTGGGATTAATTCAGCCGAGTTTGCAAGATAAAAACGACACCGGAGATGATGCTCCTGGGCACATTCCGAGGGTGAAGCCTGCCGTGCCGAAGTACACAACTTATTTTATCTGAGGGGGGTGGATTAGAGCACGAGGTATTTGCTAAGTATGCGTGAATTAAAAGTATAAGCGATGTCAAGGATTCAACGCAGGAGTAGGAGAAGGCGTAGGCGTGGGTAGTGGTAGTGGGCGTAGGGCTAGGCGTAGGACTAGGGATAAGCCTGAGGGTTAGCGGCAGAAGCAGGAGTAGGAGTACAGAGGCAGTAAACACCATCCCTCCACACTACCTCACATACCCGTCGCCGTGGTGAACACAGACACGGTCCACCCACTTTAAGCCCTGCTTAGTCGCTCCTCCTGTGCCACCACATTTCCAAGCCCACTTGGGTTATCGAAACACCACTACCGTAACGGATAAATTACATGCTCGCGGGAGTCATGATTGGCCCGCGGCGTACGGCCAACGCTTCGTGGCAGGGAATTTGCCTGGGGTGGGGAGGCTGCCTTTGTTTACCAGTTGCCGTTTTTGTTGCATGCGGCGTGGGCAGCAGTCACCAGCCAGAGCCCGGCTGAAAATTTTTTGGTGCGCGACAGAGAGAACCGGACGCGGTTGCCGTGGGGACACTCGTGGAGACACCAGTGGGGAGGCAGGCCGTGGGAGCACCCACGGTGTGATGTGGACGCGCGGTAAGCACACCGGGGCTGAGAGGAGGCGAAGCGCGCCGTAGAGGCTGTTTTTATTTACTGTTTTTAATTGGAAGGTGAGTGGATCGAAACCCCCGTTGAGGAGAGGTTGTTTAAAAGTTGGGCAATTTCTTTGCTGACCAGGGTTGGTAGTTGAGAGAGGAAGAGGGCGCTTTGGGGACATCAAGTGTACAGAAGCAGAAGTAGACTCGTATAGACACACCTAGACACACATAGACACGATGTTCAAGTCACTGCTTTCTACCGGTCTATTGGCCGCCTCGATGGTGGGCACAGCTCGTGCCGACACGTTCCCAAACATTGAAGTGGTTGGAAACAAGTTTTTCTACTCCAACAACGGTTCCCAATTCTACATCAGAGGTATTGCATACCAGGCTGATGTTACATCCAGCGACAACACCAGTTTTGTGGACCCACTTGCAGATCTCACCACGTGTCAGAGAGATTTGCCTTACTTGACCGACCTGAACACAAATGTGTTGAGAGTGTACGCCTTGGATGCCGACCAGGACCACTCTGACTGTATGGACTTGTTCAAGGACGCCGGCATCTACGTGATTGCCGACTTGGCAGAGCCAACTTTGGCCATCTCCACCACCGACCCAGAATGGTCCTTGGAGTTGTACGACAGATACACTAGCGTCATTGATAACATGCAACAGTACGACAACGTGTTGGGTTTCTTTGCAGGTAATGAAGTCATCACCAACTCGTCCAACACCGACGCTGCTCCATTTGTCAAGGCTGCCATCAGAGACATGAAGACTTACATGTCCGACCAAGGCTACAGAGCCATCCCAATCGGTTACTCCGCCAACGACGACTCTGACACTAGAGTTTACTCGGCTGACTACTTTGCTTGTGGTGATTCCGATATTAAGGCCGACTTCTATGGTATCAACATGTACGAATGGTGTGGTACCTCCACTTTCAAGACCTCCGGTTATGAAGAAAGAACCGAAGAGTTTGCTAACTTGACAGTTCCAGTTTTCTTCTCTGAATACGGTTGTAACACTGTTCAACCAAGAAAGTTCACCGAAATTGCCGCTTTATTTTCTGACGAGATGACAGATGTCTGGTCCGGTGGTATCGTCTATATGTACTATGAGGAGACAAACAACTATGGTTTGGTCAGTGAGATTGACTCAACCTCTGTGTCCACCATGACAGACTATGCCTACTACTCATCCGAGATTAACAACATCTCTCCAACAACCGCATCCACTGCTGATATCACCACTACAAGTGGCGATTTCTCCTGTCCAACCTCTGGTGGTTACTGGTCTGCCGTCACCGCTTTGCCACCAACTCCTCAACAAGGTGTCTGTAACTGTATGGAGGCCTCTCTATCTTGTGTTGTTAGTGACGACGTCAGTGAGGACGATTACTCCGATCTGTTCTCCATTGTCTGTGGTTATGTCAGCTGTGATGGTATTTCTGCTGACGGTAGTACCGGTGTCTATGGTGCTTACTCCTTCTGCTCTTCCAAGGAGATGTTATCATTTGCTTTGGACCTGTACTACAACCAAGAAGGTGACGACTCTGCATGTGACTTCAGCGGTTCTGCTTCCTTAAAGAGTGCTACCACAGATGACGCATGTACTGCTGCCTTGTCGCAGGCTGGTACCGAAGGTACTGGTTCCATCACTGTCACTGTTGACTACGAAGTCTCCACAACAAGTGGTGCCACCACCGCCTCCACCACCAAGACCAAGACCACCAGTACTGGTTCTAAATCATCATCTTCCTCATCTTCCTCATCTTCCTCATCTTCCAGCAGCTCAGGTTCTTCCCATGCCTTTGAAACCGGTAACTCTTCTTTGTTTGCCGGTATTCTTTGTTTGGCTGCCACCGTCTCTTTCTTGTTAATTTAAGAACAGATGACAAGCAAAAATAAACACTAGGTTCAAAAAATAGACAGTTATTTGATTTTTTTTCTCAATCCTTGAATATTTGTAAGTTTCGAACTAAACATATACTTTACTATGCTTTATTATCATGATTTATTGATAATTCGGGGGTGTCTATTGCTCAGAAGCAGGTCTGAGACTTTGCTGATTCCTTTTTTCAATCAGCCATTTATTTGGAATCTTGTGCACTGTGTTGTTTCATGTATTATTTTGATTTTCTTTGGTTTTCTCATACAATAAATGTTGAGCTTTGTATATTTAATTAATCTGTAAGTTATCGCTACAAGGCACGCTTACAATCAAGATCACAGCCGGGGCACCTCTTGCGCACTCTAGACGCGTACGACTGCCTCCAGCTTCCAGGGCATATCAAGCTTTTATACATTTGAGGCTCCGATTTGCCTTAATGCCACGATTACTTCCTTAAGCACCACATCTACCTTGTGCTGCATCGTTTCTTTTCTCTTAGCGTCTAGGCCACACATTACGGCATGTTTGACACGAGTATGCTGACTTCACACGAAAGCTACAGCACCCAGCCAAGAACCATAGCCCACAAAACACGACAGCTCAATTGGTGGGCAACACAAACAACACGGTAGATCTGTACTCACGGCATCCAGGCCCCTCTTCACCTTCTTCACTCACCTAGGAGTTGCTCTGACAAGTGGAATACGTCTCGGCCGCAATTAATTTTCAGTGACGTCATGGTTCAGTCACCTGGTGGAAGCCAGTCAACTGGCAAGATGGGCAAGACATGGACAGTGGTGGACAAGTTGGATTACCCACTACTTCTAATTATAGGTGTTGCATCGTGTAATGGTAGCAGGTTCCAGACTCATGGATCTGTGTAGCTCGGGTACTTTTCTTTTTGCTGGCCTTGTAGGCCTTTTGGTTGTCGCTGATCGTGCAATAGCATCTGAAGCTTGCAAGACGCCTTATTGAATGCTTCTTGGCACCTACCAATATAAGAAACAGCAGCAAGTTAAAGGCCACAGAGTTACGGTTTAGGAGCAAAATACCAAGACGAGGCTATGGCTACGCCTCTGCATCGAAGTGTGCGATTGTTGCTATGGGATAGATGAAACGTTGTTGTTTGGTGGTGTTATGTGTTTATGTTTTTAAAACACCCTCCTTTAAGATCAGAAAAGAATCCTAAAGTGAAATATTTATGCTGTATGGGAGGATAGTTTCGTGTAGTGGGATTTTGGTGTCCCGAGTACCCTACTTTCTGTTTATTTATATTCTTGAAGTTGTCTTTTTCTCCTTGTGCATATCTTGTCTAGCCATTCTAGCTGGAACTGTGCCATTCAACTAAGTCCTAGATCAACTTAGACTATTGCGAAAATGTTATTCAAGCCATCAGTTACATTTGCAACGCTCTTTGCCGCTACAGCTCTTGCGGCCGACTTTCCAACTATTGAAGTGATTGGTAACAAGTTCTTTTATTCGGGTAATAACTCTCAGTTTTACATGAGAGGTGTCGCATACCAACAGGATACCAGTGGAGCCACCAATGGCACTGATTTTGTTGATCCGCTTGCCGACGCAGCCTCTTGTAAGAGAGATATTCCTTATTTACAGGAGCTGCATACCAATGTCATCAGAGTGTACGCTTTGGACGTCAACGAAACCCATGATGACTGTATGCAGATGTTGCAGGACGCCGGAATCTATGTCATTGCAGATCTATCCTCGCCAGAGGAATCAATTATCTCAGATGATCCAGAATGGACTTTAGACATTTATCAAAGGTATACTTCGGTTATTGATATGATGCAGGGCTACGATAATGTTCTTGGTTTTTTTGCTGGTAACGAGGTTGTCACAAATTCCAGTAACTCCAATGCTGCTCCTTTTGTTAAGGCTGCAGTTAGAGACATGAAAGCTTACATTTCGGATCAAGGATACAGAGCAATTCCAGTTGGCTACTCAGCAAATGATGACTCAGATACCCGTGTTTCTTCTTTAGATTATTTTGTGTGTGGTGAGGAAGACATTAGATCTGATTTCTACGGCATCAACATGTATGAATGGTGTGGAACCTCAACTTTTGAGAGTTCAGGTTATGCTGACAGAACGGATGAATTTTCTAACATAACAGTTCCTGCTTTCTTTTCAGAATATGGATGTAACACTGTGCAACCAAGAAAGTTCACTGAAGTGGAGGCCTTGTACTCCGATGAGATGACTGATGTGTGGTCGGGTGGTATTGTTTACATGTACTTTGAGGAAACCAACAATTATGGATTGGTGACTATTGAAGACGACCAAGTGTCCACATTGACCGATTTCAACTATTTGAAGTCAGAATTGGGGGCTATAAGTCCAACAACGGCCACGGCAGCTAGCACGTCGGCAGCATCACAAACACTAGCATGCCCTGCAACCGCTGAATATTGGAAAGCCAGCACCAATTTGCCACCAACACCGGACGAATCTGTCTGTGACTGTTTAGAGTCCACCTTGCAGTGCGTTGTGAGTAGCTCTGTGGATGATGCTGACTATGGTGACTTGTTTAGCACCGTTTGCGGTCTGATTGACTGTAGCGAAATTACAGCTGATGGTGAGAATGGAACCTATGGTGCTATCTCTTTCTGTTTGCCGAAGGAGAAGCTGTCGTATGTTTTGAACAAGTATTATGAAGAACAAGGTAGCTCTTCTGCTTGTGATTTCTCTGGAAGTGCCTCTTTACAAAAGACGTCTAGTGCTGCTTCCACCTGTTCGTCAGTTTTAGCGTCTGTTTCTTCTTTGATATCTGAGAACAGTGCCAGTGCGACGGCTACATCTACAAAGTCTTCATCGGGCACGAGCACACGTTCCTCTTCGTCTTCTTCCACCACATCTAAATCAGGTGCCGGTTCACCAAGAGCCGAGTTGCCTTCGAGCATGTCACTTGTGTCGATGATTGCCTCATTTATTTTTGGAAGCTTAGCTCTGGCTATTTTCTGAGTTTAATGTGAAGTTGCTTTAGTTGTACTGCCAATACTGTGCTCCTTTATATGAAGGCCTCCATCTTCTATATAAAGGCATGAATAAATAAACGAATAGATTCTTGAATAAACCAGATCAAAAGAGTTGAAAAATTAAAAAAGCAAAACTGAATATAAACGATGTAGCTTTAAATTGTACATATGCGAATGGTAAGGGTGGTGAACAAAGTTTAACTTATTTGACCATAAAGATTTCTTGCAAAGCCTTCTCATCCATAACGGCAGCTCGCTTTTGCTTGATCCACTTGGATCTAAGAGCCATTCTGCTAGATATGACTTGAGGAGTATGTTCTCTAGATTCTTTAGGCTTAAGCATGGACTCTCTAGTGACATCCGATTTCGATTTCTTTTCCTTTTTGCTTTTCTTCTCCTTCTTCTCCTTCTCCTTCTTCTCCTTCTTCTCCTTCTTCTCCTTCTTCTCCTTCTTCTCCTTCTTCTCCTTCTTCTCCTTCTTCTCCTTCTTCTCCTTCTTCTCCTTCTTCTCCTTCTCTTCCTTGCCAAGTTTTAGCTTTTTGGACTTGTTGAGCTTGGTGCTCTCTTCACCCTCCTCATCCAACTTTCTCTTTTTTGACTCTGTTATCAGTTTTCTGTTGTCGGCATCCCACGTGCTACTCAGCGTGTCACCTCTAACAAACGCAATACCCCATCTTCCGCTAATTATCCTCTCCTGTCTTTGCCTATCCATTTCATCGTTAATCTCCTCTTCTTTACCGTTCAGCCTACCTAACAGTCTTTGGAAAACATCCAACCCGGTACATTCACCGCTGTCAAACTCGTCTTTCTTGGCTCTTTTCTTAGCGAGGTTGGCCCCCAATCCGGTATTATCAGATTTCAACACAACCTTGATATGTGTGGTTAGTGCATTGTTCACAAGACCTAGCCCTTCACCTGGCGCCCATCCCAGCTTTGTCAAATGCTGGTGTCCGAATCTCGATGTGTTATTCGACCAGTTTGTGTTTCTTGGGTCTATTCCAAACCTCTGCTTGGCCTTTGGTGCAGCTAATCCCATCTTTGTGCTACTGCTTGCTGCTTTCTCCTTCTCTGCTGCCATAGCCCACCTCCTTGCTAGCAGCTACTCTTCATGCCTAGTGCAAATTTGGCTCTTTTATTGCATCTCTTGATGATAAAAAAAATTTCAAAAAAATTCGGGTTACGTAGCGGCTGACGTAGCCGGGAAGGCAGAGGGCAGGAAGGGCGGACGCGGCGCTCACCTGGACAGACAGACAGACAAGCAGACAAATGGACAGACAGACAAATGGACAGACAGACAAATGGACAGAGAGACAAATGGACAGACAGACAGACACACACAGACACTCACACTCACACTCACACTCACACTCACACTCACACTCACACTCACACTCACTCACCCACCCCTGCATGCCACCCGCTCGCACACCCGTGCACCGCAACACTCTCGCTCTCTCGTGCCTTCCACTTTGGCAAAGAGCGAGAAAAACAGTGAAAAGAGCACAAAAAAGAGCACCGAAAGGCACCCAAAAGGCTGGATTTTGGTGATGGGAAGAATACGAAAGAGCAGTCAGGACACACAGGAGGCGGCAAGGATACGGTAGGCTGTTTAGAGGGCGTACCGAGAAGGCTAGTAGCGAAGACAGCTTATTCATAGAACAGAGACTTTTTCGCTCAGCGGCAGGATACATTTTTGGAGTAGCACAGATTGGCCCATTCCGTCTCTGTACCAGCAGCACACATAGAACCCAGCACAACCGTGGACCAGCGTTGCTCGAGCACCGGCCAGCCCCAGACAGAAAACACGCAAGTACACCTAGTTGCGGTTTTGAATACGGCCCCGTGCTGAAAAAGAACATTACTGTGGCTGACGAACCTCATCTCATCACTAAAGATGTCGATCCCGGCCGAGGCTCAAAACGCTTTGGCTCAGCTACTGACCGGACTATCGTCCACAGATAACACCACCCGTCACCAGGCAGAAGTCACCTTGAACAAAGAATGGACGAAGAAAGACCGTGTCGAACTGCTGCTCGTGTTCCTGGCTATGCAAGCAGCCAGCAGCTCTGACGACTCTTCAAAAGCGTTTGCAGCCGTCTTGTTCAGAAGATTCGCCATAAAATGCCCCTCTGAGCAGGGATTCCCAGTCACTGCCAGACAGGTGGACCACATCAGTGATGCAGCTAAACACCAAGTGCGTAATATCCTATTACAGGGCTTCATCTCTCAACAGTCAAACAACGTCAGACACAAAATCTCAGATGCCATCGCAGAAGTCGCCAAAGATGAAGACTTTGCTTGGCAAGAACTATTGCCAACCATCTTGCAGGCAGCTTCTAGTCAGGATGAAGCATTCAGAGAATGTGCGTTTAGAATCATCTCCACTTCGCCTGAAATAATAAGCGACCAACAACTGAATGAAAACTTCATGAAGTTGTTCAACGCCGGTTTTGAAGATTCTTCAGATGATGTTAGAATTGCAGCTTGTACTGCTTTTGTCTCTTGCTTTGGTTTGTTGCCAAAGAGTGAGTGGAGCTATTTGAGCATTTTGCTACCGAACCTGTTGAACTCCTTACCAAGATTATTGAGCAGTGGAAACGACTCTGCTTTAGCCTCCGTTTTAGAAAGCCTAATTGAACTTGTCGAATTGGCTCCAAAAATGTTTAAGCCAATGTTCCCAACCATCATACAATTTTGCTCAGAAGTTTCGAAAAATAAAGAATTGGAATCTTCCGCTAGGCTGGAAGCCCTTGAGTTGTTGACTTGCTTTTGTGAGGCATCTCCAAACATGTGTAAGCGGGAACCAACTTATGCACCTTCAATTGTCTTGGTCACATTGCAACTGATGACAGAAGTTTGTGTTGATGATGATGACTGTGCTGACTGGAATAATTCTGATGACTTGAATGAAGAAGAGGATGAAGATGAGTTTAATGCTGCCAGACAATCTTTAGACAGAGCTTCTTTGAAATTAGGAGGTCAAACTTTAGCCGCTCCTTTGTTTCAATATTTGCCTCAAATGATAAACTCTCAAGATTGGCACGAGAGACAAGCAGCTTTGATGGCTTTATCTTCTGCCACAGAAGGTTGTAGAGAAGTCTTAATTGGCGAAATTCCAAAGATTTTAGATATGATCATTCCATCTTTGCAAGACCCTAACCCAAGAGTTCAATATTCTTGCTGTAATGCCCTAGGTCAAATCTCTACGGATTTTGCCGATGTCATCCAAAGAACTGCAGGAAACAGAGTACTACCTGCGTTGATATCTATGTTGAATACAAAAAGCGTTCCAAGAGTTCAGGCCCATGCTGCCGCTGCATTGGTTAACTTTTCGGAGGAGGCTACTAAGGACGTTTTAGAGCCATATTTGGATGATTTGTTGACCAACCTACTAACTTTGTTACAGAGCGCTCCAAAGAGATATGTTCAAGAACAAGTTATTACCACTATTGCTATTGTCGCCGATGCAGCAGAGAACAAATTTATTAAATATTACGATACATTAATGCCGTTGTTAATAGACGTTCTAAAGTCAGACATGGGTGAGGAGAATAGATTATTGAAAGCAAAGTCAATTGAATGTTCAACCTTGATAGCCATGGCTGTCGGTAAGCAAAAATTTGAGCCTACTGCTCAAATGATGTTGCAAATCCTGGCTCATTTACAGGAGACAATTACTGGAGAAGACGATCCATTAAAGTCCTACTTAGAACAAGGTTGGAATAGAATATGTAAGTTGATTGGTAGTGACTTCTTACCATATCTGCCAAGTGTTTTACCACCTTTATTAGAAGCTGCTAAAGCTACTCAGGACATCAGCGTGGTTGAGGATGAAGACTTGGATGAAATTAACCAAAACGAAGAATACGATGTTATAAAATTCTCTGGCAAGCATATTGCCGTTCATACCGCCGTACTAGATGATAAAAGTGCCGCAATTGAACTTTTAAAAACATACGCTGATGCATTAGGTGCTGATTTCCACCCTTATGTTCACTCAATTGCCACAGAGATTGTGATTCCTGGTTTAGGTTTTTACCTTAACGATGGTGTTAGAGGTGTCTGTGCTATCACAATGCCATCTTTGTTACAATGTACAATTGACTATACTGGTTCCAGCAAGTCTTCGGAGGCTCAATTATTATGGAATCAAATTAGTGATAAGGTGGTCCATCAATTGGGTACCGAATTGGTTCCAGAGTTACTTACTGCCTACTATTACTGCCTAACAAGCTGTATGGCAAAGATGGGTGCTAACTCTCTGTCTGAGAAACAATTGACAGATGCTGGAAAAGCATTGAACTCTAATATTACTGAAGCATATGATAGAATCAAAGGACGTGAGACTGGCTATGATGAATACAATGAAGATGTCCAAGAAGATGAAGACGAGTACTCAGATGAGGATTTACTTGAAGAAGTCAGTAAGATGTTGTCTGCTCTGTTTAAAAACAACACTGAAAGATTCTTGCCAGCCTTCCAACTCTTGTTACCAAAGATTGCCTCGTTTATTACCGATGAAAACACTTCTTTGAAGTATCTTGGTTTGTCCGCAGCTTCTGATTTGGTTGAGTATACAGGTCCACTTTCTTTCCAATACAAGGATTTCTTTGTTAACCAAGTTGGTGAATCTTTGACTTCGCCACAGTCTAACATGAGACAAGCAGCCTCTTATACTGTTGGTGTTTGTGCTCAGTACGGTGGCGAGGAGTATGCTTATTTCTGCTTGGCTTGTCTACCGTCAATGTTCCAAATGTGTAACGTTCCAGATGCCCGTGCTGAGGATAACTTACTGGCTACTGAGAATTCCACTGCCGCCATAGCAAAAGTTCTATTAGCCTTTGGATCACAGGTCCCAAATCTAAACGAATATGTTGAGAATTGGATTAAGTTATTACCTGTTATTCAAGACGAGGAGGCTGCCCCTTATGCTTACAATTTCCTACTAACTTTAATTCAGCAAAACCACCCAGCTGTCATGCCTCAAGTTAACAAAGTGCTAGATGATGTCATCCAAGCTATACTATTTAATTCCATTAGTGGCAAGACGGCCGAAGACGTCGTCAATGGTGTCAAGCAATTGTTAAGTACATTGCCACAAGACCAGGCCCTGGCTCTTTTAGGAAAGTACAATAATGAGTCTCAAGCTGTTATTAAAGAATGGTTTTCATGAAGGTGGTGGAATGACACGCGTTTCGTGAGCTCATTTTTGTCTGACTTGTACCATACCCTACCTACATATGTTTTTATTTTGTTTCTTTCATTTTCCGTTTAGCCACTAAAAAATTAGTACATTTTTGTAATAACTTACTAATGCCATAAGAGACGGAGCTAATTTCTTCTATTTATATGTTTTCACTGCTTGAAGCTTTTTCCTAGTTAAATTGCTTAAAGAAGCTCCCAGACTTTGCTTACAAAAAAGAATTCAAATAGAGGAAACACATAAATCAAGCAAAACTAGAGAAGCATCAAATAAACTCCAAACATGAGACGAGGAATAGATTTTCAACTTTAGCCCTATCCAATGACAGAGAAAGTATTAAAGTCCAGCTCAATATTCCCTTTGGCAGCTTTTAATGGTTTAATAGGGGATGGGTGTTTCTTCAAGTAGTTTATCATTGTCTTAAATGCTTCCGTTTTACCATCGTCAAACAGTTCCACTATTTGTCTTAGCAAATTGCTCAGTATGGGAATATATTGTGTGGTAGCAGTGGCTTCTTGTGTCATTTTTTCCCCTTGAGAAGCTGGGTATGCCATAGAAAGGCAAGCTGGTTGATCAGTAATTATGGAGGCAAGAAAATTAGCCATAATAGGCACTAATGTGAGATCTTGAAACATCAAAGTTTGAGAAAATTTGAATAAGCTTATCATTCCAAAATCCTTATACATAGCAAGAAATTCTTTAACAGACTCTAATTGTGTGTTGTAAATTAAATAAGATAGGCACTTATTAGAAAAAGAGTTAATGTTTAAAGATGAATTGCTGCTGTTTATAGACTCTTGAAGTAATATCCCAGCAAAAACAGAAGTCAAACTCAATTCTAAACTTTTGTTAATGATTTTAAAATCTAACTCTTTTCCTGCCTTGAACATGGGCAATTGCAGAAAATGTTTTGGGTCTCTTAATTTATACACACCGTCCATCTGAACCACGGATTGTTTCTCTGAACAAAATCTCATTAGATTTGAGATTGTATTATGCTTTTTCAAATACCTGTAAACTTTGAGTCTTAGTATACAGCATCGCATAAGACAGTCTTGCAATAGATTTCTCGATAATTCAAAATTTGAAGGAGAGTCTAAATCTTCAAAATCTTTAAATGTATCCAATGCTGCTTGCTTAAGGGGTTTTGTGATTTCGTTGCCCATGGTAAAATTATCTTCATAACAGAAATTTGATTTACTCACAGGCACGATGGTATTAAGGCCAAAAGCTTGTTCAAAGGATTTCCAAATTTTGATTCGTGGATTGGTATCAGTGTTTTTCCCAATATTTGATTCTGAAAGAAATATGCCATTAGTGGGTTCCAATAACATATGTCTGAACAAAATGTACAGAACTGTTTCCATTAACGGCAGAATGGATAGTTTACTGCCAAGGTCATTTAATAAAGCAAGGATTTTTAAAAAACCCTCGTCAGACTCCAAAGACTCCATTAAATTGGTCAATGATAACTTCAAATATTTGAGTAAATTAATCTCTTTATTCAATGTGATATTAAAATTTTGATCAATAATCTCAAACAAAACCATCATATTAAATGCTGTTGGTTGGGGTGACTTGAAGTCTTCTGCAAAGTTTAAACATTTTTTGAAGTGCTCATTGTTTATAAGACATATAATTCTCTTGAGGTTCTTGCAACCAGCAGTGTTCTCTAATTGAAAGTTGATTAATAATCCTTCAGAAACTTTAACTAGCAAGTACATTTGTATAGACTTAATTTGAAGATTCCCAGATGGTTCATTAATTTCATTGGACTCTTTGTCAAACACGTGAATAAAAAGATCAAGCACGATCTGGGGTCTGTGATAACAAAAAAGAAGAACTGATTCTTTGTTTGCAAAATCTCTTTCAAATTCTAGTATTATATTTAGATAGTCCTGAAGAGATTCGGAACGGCTTTGCAATTTTTTATAGAATTCAGTTAAATAGTTGAAGTAGTTCATATTTGTAACAAAATTATTTTCTACTTCTCCAGACAATAAAGATTCTAAAACATGGGGAGAGTTTAAAATACTTGAGGAGCATTCATTTCTAGGTTTCAAGCAGTTTAACATTCTGTGCTTCTCAAAAGTTGTTATAAAACCAGGACTTTGTGATTTCATTGAGCAATTATAAATAATTGCTAAGTCCTCCATGTTCTGTTGATTATTGACAAAGTCTAGAAGTAGACGGAACAAATCTTTATTTCGAGTGTAATATAGCACAATTAGAAGAAATTGCTTTTTCAGCAGATCGATTTCCGGCAAATAAGCTCTTGAGCAGATCTTTAGCACCTGCAACAAACAATCTATTAAGCTGAGTTTGCTATCATCCTGCAACAACAAGCCTGTTGTAGATTGTAACGCGTAGTGAGGATCGCATGGGTTGAGATTAAAAAATGGCCTGTAGAGTTTAAGAGCGTTCTGATAAAGATTAACAATAATGTCTGTTTTTTGCTTCAGTGCTGCTGATGACGAAAGATATCTGTTCAGCATTCTTTGAAGTTTGATGATTGTAATCATGGAGATAATTTCAAATTCCCTCATATCTTTCATGCATCCAGTTTCCGCTGACTCGGCCATCTTGCTTAATTCCTGTGAAAGATCATCACTCAACAAAGTAGCCAACACTGCATCAAAGTTTACCTGCTTGTTTTGTTTGTATTTATCAACAATATCTGCAAGTTGCGGAGTTGTTCCAGTGCAACTGCGGAGATTTGAGCTCACAGGTGACTGTTCCAAGGCAGTATCTTTAAAGGCAACCGAGCTGTGCAACTGGGCTGCAGCTGAGCACGCAGACAGACTCTGAGGCTCACTATCAATGGTCTGCATATCCATAGCGTGTTAAAATGAGTACTAACAAGGCCAGCACAAGCGCACAATATCCAATGCTGTCCCCAGAAATGACTCTCTCTGACAGTATATCTCGACAGCCTCTCTCTTGAATGAACCCACTTGCAACGGCAGTTCCCAAAAAGCACAACTAAAAAACAGAGAAATCTTCAGCAAACACTTACTTGTTGCCCTTTTAAATAGCCAGATGTTTGCCACCGGCTCCCTCTTATATAGGCTGCACAACTGGCTTCTGGAGAATGGCAGCAGAAAGTGAGTTGAAAATTGACAAGGAGTCATGTTGCCTCCAAAATGGGTGGGGATTGTTACGTCAGCGCTTAGGTTGTACGGACGCTTGGGCTGACGTCATGTCTTAGCTCTTACAGGATTGCGCTTTTGTCACGTGATTGTTGGAGTAAAAGGCACAGCCTCACAAGGGTCTGAATCAGTTGATCATGCTAGCAGATCAAGTGACGTATCTGTCATAGGTGGTAACTGGAGGTGTGCAAAGACTAGCCGGACGCAGGCTCAACAGTGAGGTGTTGGTTAAAAGCTGAGCAGACTGACATTGGCATCCATTGTATCCCGTGGGCTTATTAGTATCGGAGGACCAGGTCTCTTACTGACTACAGACTCCAAACAGAATACTCATTTTAACTGATCACATCAATGGCGGAAAAGTTTAACCCAGCATTGCTTATCATAGACCTACAGGAGGACTTCCTACCACCTGGAGGCTCGTTGGCAGTCAAACACGGTCGAGACATCATTCCGCAGGTCTTATCGCTTTTGGATTTGAAGAAATATGACTGGAAGACGATAGTGGCAACCAAAGACTGGCACCCAAAAGAGCATATATCTTTTGCTTCAAACAACAGCCAAGAGCCCTACTCCACCAAGACCTTCACGAATCCTGAGACGCATGACGAGAGTGACATACTCACGCAAGTTCTCTGGCCTGACCACTGCTTGCAGAACACCTTTGGCTCGGCGTTCCCTGAGGAGTTTTCCATTGTGTTTAACCAGCTGTTGAAAGACCAGCCTGTTCCCGTTGCCTTGGTGAAAAAGGGTTATTTGGCAGACAGGGAATACTACTCGTGCTTCACTGACGTGTGGCGCTTGCATCACACAGAGTGTGAAAAGTTCTTAAGAGATCACGATATCACCCACGTGTATACGGTTGGCATTGCCTACGATTACTGCGTCTTGAATTCGTCCATTGACGCTGCTGATCTAGGATTCAAAACGTTTGTGATCAAAGATCTGACAAAGCCGGTCACCCTAGAGAACAACACCGTCACAGAGCAGACGTATAAAGACCACATGGTCTCTATTGTATCCTCCACCGGGCCCGAACTACAGAGGGTGGAGAAACGTCTCTAATGTTGCACCTCTCTAATGCTACAGATCCTTCTGTACTTCCTCTTGCTATCTACCTTTTATGCTGTTCACCCGCCTCTATGGGTACTTTAATGACCGCCTTATTCAACCAGAGCCGTACTTTGGCGTCGATCGGCGCGTCGATGTAGTCAGTATTCTTGCGTCGATCGGCGCGTCAATTATTTTGCAGGCGCATTTTCTTCTCTCTTGTCGCTCAAAAAAGGGAAAGACTCCTTGACTTGAGTGAAGACAAGAGACCAGGTTGTTGGCCGGGGTCATGTGCTTGTATAGGCGATTCAGTAGGGAGGTTCTCAGGTAGTGGAGAAGAGCATCTGGAAGATAATAACACAGAAGTATGTCATCAGCATTTGATTTTGGAAAGTTGATCGGAAGAGGTGACCCGGCTAAGAAGACGGAGGCTGTTTTAAAATACAATGAACGTAGATTCTACCAGACTGCGTTGTTCTATGGTTGTACAGTTGCCACCTACGTTGCCTCGAAGATTGCCTACAGAGGTATCGTGAGGAGAAGATACCTGCCAAACTTTTACCAGCACAACCACGTCCCACCAAAGTTCTCGTTCTACAGGGATGCGCTGAGTGCAGTGACCCACGCTTCGTTATTGGCGGTGAGTTCAATGTCCATGTTTGTCACAGGTGCATTTTGGTACTATGACATCTCCAGTGCGTCTGAGTTCAGCTACAGAATGAAGCAGTTTCTCGGTGGCGCAGAGGCCGAGAAGGAGTTGAAGAATATGCCTTTGGACCAAGAGACCGAAGAGCTTCAGTCTATGTTGACAGACTTGGTTAACGGTAAGTTTGACACCGCCGAGGATAAGCCTTCCTCTTGAACAAACCATCTTCTACCCCACCAGTTTGTTTATGTTTCTTGTATATACGTATATTTCTGCCTTTTGAGGTGCTCCATGGCATACATGGCGTCTTCGTATCTGTGCAGCTTTGACAATGTTCCTCCAAAATCAATACCAAAATACTTCTCTTTGTATCATCTAGCTCCTGATATAACGTTTGTCCCCATCCACTGCAGCTCAGCCTACTATTCTACAAAAGGCCTGACTCAGGTGCTTCGCCGTTTCAAGGCTGTGCCGTCCATTTAATCCTTGTCATTTCAACTTACATGAAACCGATCCAAGAGACATATGATGAGCAGATGCTGTGTCTGGAGAGTTCCACGGTTTTGATGACAGTTTAGAACTTGTAGAGTCGTGGCATTGATGAAATACTTGAAATATGAGCCTGAACAGAGCCTGCGACAGAAATAATCATGTGCAATATCAGATCACGTCAAGTTCCAGTGTCTACACTCTACCGATCTCTGAACACACAATATCCAACTCTGGACCGCCGGTCCCACCGAAGCCTACAAAATCACAGATAGCCAGGGCAACAGAACGACGGAGTTTAAGAAATAACCCTGGTACTCCCTACAGCTCAAAGGTACACTCGATCTCGCCAAATCCATCATCATCCTTTGGTTCCCAATCCAGGCTACCTTCCACTGACCCAACTTCAGTGCCACCAGTACTTCCAAAGAAGCCCTATCTTTCCTCGCATGTAACCGGCAGCTCTACGTCCTCTTCTGTATATTCAGTTCACTCTGACTGGAATCGTGTCGCCGAAACCCCTGAATTACCAAACTTTTCTAATATTAGAACAAATTCCTTTACTTACCCGACAGCATTAAAGCATGGTGATTCAGAAAGTCTAACGAACAGGTTTTTGGATCACACAAGGAGAAGGGTTCCAACGGTAGTTTCACTCTCCCCAGGTGGTGACACCTCTGGTCACGGAAGAGAAGCGACTCTAAATGAACATGCAACAGTTGCAATATCCTCTAGTGCTTCGCCTGCACATCCAATAATTAGATCGAGCCTTAAAGATCAAGCTCCGTTTAACCATAGCGGTAACAGTCAGAAACACGCGTTATATTCTTATCAAAAGACTAAAGAACCTGGTGCAGGCCAGGCTTTTGGAAACAACTATCCGCAAGATGATATGACTCAGGTTGAAAATGACACTGATAACAGGATTTCAGTGCTTTCACAAAAGCAAAATGTACTGGAGGACAATTCTACGCTCAAAAAACTGATTTCTCAGAGAACTAGTTCTTCTGATTCTGCTTTTAGGACCAGAACACCCATTCCAGTAAAGAGTTTGTCATCCACCGATAGAAATGCACTTGATGAATCTCGGATTCCAGAAATACCAAAACTTATTTCCAAAAGACGTTACCCAACTGGATATACCTCTGAAATCATAACACCGGTGATTAGTGATGATGGCACTTCAAATTCACCATCCAGGCTACGATCCCCAGACTACATGGAGATCCACATACCACAAGTTCCCAACATTAACATACAAGATGACACTATATCAATTACAGAAAATTTGGGTATTCCAATTCTCCCACAGATTGAGATTGATTGTCAATTTGATATCGAAGAGAATGATTGCTCCTCATCAGGTTTGGGGGTTGTTCCAGTCCCTGAAGTGCTGAAGGTTTCATCTGCTGAATCCATAATAAATCCACTTACATCTGATATGACTGGGGACTCCACTTACGATAGTGAGATACCCATACCGGACATCAATCGTTTGTCGTTTATCCCAAATAATGATGACGCTGCTTCTTTGGATGACCGAGGAGTAGATGATGACGAAAATGACCCGATATCTAATTCTGAAACGAATAATGCCGACTGCCCAAGAGGTAAATTTGCAAATGAATCAGTTTCCGAAAAAGACTGGAGCACAGAAATAGAGAAAGTAACAGTTGTCAACAATGACCTAATTACATTTCCTAGTGGAATGGATGGAAATTTGGTTACATTGAATGAGTTCATAGAAGCACACAAGCACCAAGTAAAATTTAAAGGAGAATTTACAAAGACAAAGTCATCAATTACAAAGAGAAAAAGGCTAACTACAATAGTATTTGCCGAGTTTGTACTACTGTTTGATTCAAGCATTAAAGTCCGGTTTTTTCCCATGGAATACTTGCAGGTGTTTATACACGAGGATGAATCGCCTATCAGTCATCATGTTGAGCTTTTCAATTCTGCAACAGCATATTCTATATCACTAACGGGCAGCGATATAGGGGGCTTTGTCAACAGCTTATCTACAAGTCTTGAAGAATTTAACACAAGCTACATAGATAATTTGGCCTATAAACCATCCTTTACTAAGCTGTCCATGAATTCTTTTTCATATCCCAAGGTTTATAAGGAGGAACCACTTAGAAAAATCAACAGCTTTCTAAGTGAACCTTCTCAAGATGAAACAGTAAATCCATTCATGACTGAAATTTTCATAATTATTCCTTTCACTTATGAAGGCTTCAATTATTTGATTGCCGGGGGCAGTATTGGAGTTTACGTTGCAGGGGATTCAGAGTTTGAAGACAAAGAATGGAAAAAAGTTGTACACATAAAGAATGTGAATAATTTAGTCATAATTGATGATGCTTTACTTTTGCTGAGTGACTTTAAGGTGATCCACTTTGATCTGGTTTCAATTATGGGTATCTATCATTCCGGATCGAATCTGAGAAAGCAAATCACAGGACGAGTTCTGTTCCACAACCAAGGTAAGTCATTGCAGACGATCTATAAAAATAGTATGTTGTTTGTTCTTTGTGTTGATCCGAATGGAACTTTCTGGGTGCGGTTAATGGATGTGGTATATGATTTAACTGGTCAGATTAATAGTTTTGTGCTTAATTTTGAGTTTTCAGTGGCCTTTTCGGTCTCTAGTATTCAGGTAATTGAAGAAACAATAGTTGTTGTGTCGGAGAAGCAATTTTTCACTTTTAGATACAGGGACTTATCCGATAAGGATGATAAACTACCGAGATTAAATGGAGGATTTTGTTTGAATACGTTTCCAGCGACTGCATTAGATGCGGGTGGACCAAGAAATCACCGTGATGTGCCCGTCAAGATGTTCAAGATAGTTTCTTTGAAATTGTGCATTTTGTGCTACTCACGTTCAGTTGTCGTATGTGATCTTTATGGGTCCAACCTCCTTGACAACTGGGAGATTGGCTTCAATGTGACACAGGCAAGATACAGTGCCAGGAGCAATATCTTACTATTTTCCAACGAGAACATCCTACAGGCCTGGAGACTGACTGTGCACAACTCTATTTTGCAATTTCAAAAAGTCCAGACACACCTAGGCCGTCTGATCAGATTTGTCTCTGCCACTTCTGACCACGACCGGGTGTTTGTTACCTTGCCGTACTCCAAAGAGAGACTCCCCGCTACTAGTGCATATAACGGAAAGCGCTTTAGAAGACAGCTCAGCAACGTCAGCACGTTGTCCGCAGCCATCGCACAGCCGGAGATGGTCATTGAGCTCTAGCCAAACACTACTGCGCAATTGAGTGGCCTGCATGCGATACAGCCGTATGGATCCTAAGCCGGTCGTATCGCCCAATGCTCTAGTGACTCTATCATTCCCTGAACTGCATAACCTGCATGAGCGTACTGTAATTAAAAAGCCACTCGGATACCACATGGTCTTGTATAGAACAATAGCCGGTCACGTTTTGGCCCGGTAAGTTAAATTCTCCGCTATATTAAATTTCAATCTAGAATACAGTACTATTTGAAGATTGTAGCAGGAAGTGGTATAGCGATTGATATTACGGTTGAACCGGAGAGCTGGATTATTCGGCAATCAAGGGATTTGCAGACCTAACAGTGTGGGCCTCTCTGGATTTAACTGTGGTGGAATTCTTGTCTGTCTGATTTATGGCATAGTTGATACCTGGACCCTATCCTGAGTTCACCATTGAGTCCCGGACACAGCCGATCAGTTAGCGTCCGATGCCGTCAAGCGAATACACACCATTATCAAGCAACCAGCATCGGTCACAGGAGCCATACCGCTACTATGACGAAGATGGCTATTCCATCTACTCCGCCGAGACGGAGAAAAGACACAAGAGACTGCAATATACATTTATATCCTTGGCCGCCCTGCTTGGTTTACCAGTATGCTATTTTCTGCTGGTGTTTCTACCTAATCTGGCACCACCAGGTACTGTGATTCCTGACTTGGCGAAAGTACAGCCGGCTCGGGTTTTCCTGACACCAGTGGTACCTCCGACGAAAGCAGAGGATGTGGAGGGTCATGACTCGGGCGCTTATATTCAAGAAGGCTTGGAAGATGATGACGATGAAGTGTCGGTTTATTACCAGGACAGTCCTTTCAAAAAAGTGCCCGACATCAGCAAGTGGAAGAAACTAGATGAATCATCGGAATTATTCAAGTCACACTTTAAGAAGTTGAAGCACGGGTCGGTTCCTTCGGCTGCTGCTGAAAGACTGATACTTATTGGTGATGTCCATGGTTCTTTGAAGGAATTAAAGAAATTACTAGACAAAGTGCATTTTTCTAGTCAAGTTGACCAAGTTGTGCTTCTTGGTGACTTTTTGAATAAGGGTGATGATTCAATGGGTGTGTTGGACTTTGCTATATCCAACAAGCTGGGTTGTGTGTTAGGTAACCACGAGATGGAAATTCTCAAGAGGTACTCCCAATTCCATGGCTTGCCAAAGCTGACGTTTGTGGGTCGCAATGGCACCAAGGAGGAGGATCCCTTTGACGCCACAGAGACCTACGACCTTGATTCACTTATGAAGATTGCAAAGAGATTGACTCCAGGGCACATTGAGTACCTGGCCTCATGTCCTCTGATTCAGGAGTTGGGACCAGTTCCTCATATTTTGAATAGAAAGCAAACCAAGTATTTTAGCCATCCGTCCGAAGGTGTTGCTGTACATGCTGGCTTACTATGGCACATTGAAGATTTGAGTGACCAAAACCCACAGGATGTCACTACTGTGAGGAACCTGTTACCACCCGATTGGAAGACTGCTACGGAGAACCGCCATGACGCTGTTGGCGGTGTCAGCTCTCAGTTCTGGGGTAAGCACTGGACTTTACAACAGCGTAGGGTTGTCCAAGAAGCTCTACAGAATGCAAAGTCTGGGTCTTTGAAATTGCCGTATGTTCTAGGTACTAAAGTGTACTACGGCCATGACGCCCATAGAGGTGTCATCCACAAGGAGTTTTCAGCTGGGTTAGACTCTGGGTGTGTGTACGGTGGGCAGCTAACCGCTGAGATTATCTGGAGTGAAGTGTGTGTGAACCCGGGGACTGGGAAGCAGTCAATTGTATATAAAAGACTAGCTGCAAGCGTGAACTGCAGCTAGGGTGTACTAGGTGAACTAGCGAGAAGTATATTAGAACTCGGGTCATGTAGTTGTGCTATCAGAAGTGATAGCTGAACAGTGCTCTGGATTAGCGGTTGCCAGAACCATATAATCCTGATAGCAAAAGTAGTGCATGTGGTGGGTTCTGCAGGCAGGGTGGCCTGGATATGAGCATGCTTTTGGTGGAATGGTGTTATAGCTGGAGCGTTGTGAGTACCTTTTTGGCCTGGGTTACTAGGCATGATTATTCTGTGCCGAGTGATGCTGTAGCTAGCATCATGTTCTAAGTGCCCCTCCCCCCTGACCACTGCTCCAAGTACTCCTCCCCCTGACCACTGCCCCAAGTGCCCCTTCCACTACCCTAGTTACCCCTTCTACCTAACCACTTCCCCAATATCCCCTCCACATCATCCCTCTCGTACTCCAGCACCAGCTATAGCCACACCGAAATGTCCAGGAGTTATTTATCCGAAGGATGCGGCTCCTTCGGATACATGCAGAGAGGTGAAACCAGGGGATTTCCACTTAACCTTGAAAGACGGTTCAGTGGTTAGTTGGCGCTGTTGGACACTACAGTGGAGAACATGCGGGGGTCGTAGGTCAGGCCCACATTTAGGTGTGTATGAGTTAGAAGCATGCAGATGAAGGCTATGGGCGTCAGACTATTCAGCACTGGGCGTGGAGCTCAACAGGTAAAGAGAGTCCTGGTCTGTCCAGGACAAGGCCAATTCAACACCGATACATTACTGAAGCTGTCACATTACCAGCATTCTCCGCATATCCGGCGTGTTCTAGAAACAGCAGATGAAGCATTGCCTACGTTGAGGCTCTCTGAGTTCATCCGAACTCCCTCAGACGCTTTGCAGAAAAGCAACGTCAAAGAGATACTCCAGAGCACAACGTTCCAACAGCCTATGCTTATTCTGTTATCTTATTTACAAAAAGAGATCATTAAGCACAACTATGCAATTGACCTCATTGAGCGGTGTGACATGGCTGTGGGCCATTCGCTAGGAGAGATCTCCTCCTTGGTCTTGCAAGGTTCCATCCCGTTTGCCAAAGGATTGCAGATTGGGTATAAGAGAGGTGCACTAATGGAGTCCCTGGTGCGAGCCAGAGGCTCTGAATATGGCATGTTTGCTTTGGTGTTTCAGCCAACGCATTTTGATTACATCTGTAAAGTATTGAACGATATGCAGATTAACATCAGCAATTACAACGCCTACCAGCAGGTGGTTGTCAGTGGTTCTAAGAAAGAACTGGTTGATAAATTGGATTCTTTGAAAGTTAGACTGGCAAAAGATAAGATCTGGAAGACTAGAGTCAGAGCAATCGACTTAAATGTCAGCATACCTTTTCACCATCCTATTCTCGAACCGATTGAAAAGGATATGTCAAAATTAATAGTAGCTCCTATAGACGAGCCATTGAGATTACCGGTTGTTTCAAATCTTGACGCACAGATCATTGAAACCGATTTGCAAAAGCAGATAGATAACATCGTGAAGGTCACATCTCGCCCTGTCGAGTTCCTTCAATGTTTGCAAAAGCTACACTCTGATCCAGATGTTGAACATCATTTCATCAACTTTGGAACCGCCACCCATGGCTTAATCGACAAGTTCTATGCAGACTCAGTGAGACTAAAGAAATTTGATAAGTCCCACAATTTCACTAATATTCTAGCCGATGATCTGGAATCTGTCACCCAGCTATTTAGATAAGTCAAACAGCTAAATAATTCCTTTACAAACTCAAGTAAATAGTACAAATTAATTAAACGAATACACAAAAAACATATTGAAACAAACGGTAAATAATTGTAGCTTTCAATTATTTATTGGATAGGAATAAAGTTAGCAACTATAGCACTTGGAATATTGTACCTGTCTCTTCTTATTGTAAAACTGAAGCAACAATTTTTCTTACGACGGCCATCCTTGGTTCTCAAGTTGCAACTCGTCAAAACAGCCTTCTGTGTCTTGTCAAACGCAATAGCGCCGTACTTTTCCCAGAAATTAACACTACTCTCCTCAGTCATCAATTCATAGATCGTCAATTTACCGTTTTTCAAGTCATCAATTGAAACTTCAACAAGTGAAGCAAATTCTTTATTACCTCTGTAAATCTCACCGGTTCTTCTCCAAAGACATGCAGGGATGGCCATAGAAGTGAAAACACGATCATAGTCTAGTAGCATTCTTTCAAAGTTTTCCTCCACCAAGATCAAGTCAATATCCTTCAAAGTTTTGGCAATGGCTCTAAAGCCTGGCCTGAACGTGGATAATGGCTTTAATATACGCTGTCGGGACAACGATGCCATATGGTTATCCATATAAGTTTGAAGCCTTTGATATCCTTTAGCATAATTATATGGTCTTAGCAAACCAGCCTCCAATTTAGCGTTGATAACTTGCTTCAATCTTTCCTCTGGTGATATCTCAGTAGTTGGATCGGCTGCAGTTAAAAAGAACTTATCCCTTGCGGAATCAGACACATACGGAGCAGACGATTGAACACTTGTGGCTGAGCCAAACTGAGATTGGGCAGGCAGGTTGGGGATGCTTGGAACAAATGATATACTTTGCATATCCACATTGTTATTGTTCGACTGGGATTGCTGAAGCTGCTGAATTTGTTGTACTTGTGGTTGAGTTTGAGGTTGGTTTTGTTGTAATTGAGAGATATTGTTTTGCAGGGCAATCTGAGATGCTGATCCCAAGGATTTTCTTCCGATGACAGGTGATGCTGATCCGCTGTTGTTAACATGATTTTTAGTGAGATTGTTGAAAAAGGTACTATCAAACTGTTGACCGTTCAAGTTGGTCATAGAGCTGTGGTTGCTATAGTTCAGGTTTGAAGTGGCTTCGAGTTTTTGCAGCATTGGATCATTATTCAAATTAATTGAATTTATCATGTCAGTGTCGTCAATCATGGACAAGAACTCAGTCAATGAGTTAAACTCGGAACCTGCATGAGCAGAGTAAAAGAAGGGCTGCTGGTTGATTGATGTTGACGGAGGCTGAGAAGAGTTTTGGTTTCCTGTTTGTGATTGGGCGCCCGTAGCGTTGTCGTAGTTGAATGGGTCGGTTGGGTTATAAATGCCTAGAGATCTATACTTTTCTGATAGGTTGATCGAGGAGCCGCCAGTGTTGCTGGCATTTGTTGTCTCTAAAACCTGTGAGTTATCTGGGATCTGCTGCAGTCCGCCGACGTACGATAGTGAATCGCCGGAGGCGCTGAGCTGCACAGGTGTATCTTTTGAAGCGCTGACTTTGCCTTTCTTCACCTTTGTGGTTGGCTCATCGTGGCACAGGTGTCCAATGTCTCTTTTGAGACACCGCTGGCACGGTCTACCGTCGTCACAAATCATATGCGACCTACGGCAGTAGACACACGCCACGCCCACCTTCTTCCTACGCTTTGGCTTCTCGGCAGGCTCAGCAGAAGGTTTAGCCCGTGCCGTGGATGCTGGCCCTGGCGACCCTGCTGTGCTTGCCGTGCTTGCTGCCGCCACTGCCACTGCAACTGGCGCAGCACCTGAACTTGTAGGTGCCGGTGACATGATGGATATTATACTATGTTCAGAATGGCTATATGTTTACCCTTGAGCCGTAGAACGCCTGGTGTAGAGCTTTTCTTGTGCCAGCACTGCGCAGCCTCTATGTGCGCCCGTGTTCTAATCCTTATAAACCCGTATATCCTCTGGGTCCGTCTTCCGGTTTCAACCTATCTGTGTCTTTCCTACGCTCTTGCAAACTTCTCCTCTGTCCGATCTCCTGCTTGCTTACGTTCCATTAGTATTGCAGGTTTCCTCAAGGTGCAATTTCCAACCCCCAGCCGCCCTCCGCAGAAAGGCCCGTGCGACAATTTTTTCTGTTTTGCCTCGCGGCCACAAAAGTCTGGGGCAGCGTGTGGAAGCGGGCGGGCCACGGCGGGGGTTCCGAGTGCGTCCGGTGGGGGCAGGAGGGGCACGTGACGAGGGGTGAGACGAATACGACGGGTCATATTGTTGTGGGGAGTTGATGGAGGTATGGGGA
The DNA here is from genome assembly GCA_003706635.2 of Ambrosiozyma maleeae (nom. inval.). Lineage (NCBI taxonomy): Eukaryota > Fungi > Ascomycota > Pichiomycetes > Pichiales > Pichiaceae > Ambrosiozyma > Ambrosiozyma maleeae (nom. inval.). The sequence continues at coordinate 17,528 of PPLV02000019.1, read as the reverse complement.
GTAGGAGGTTGCTCAGGGTGTTGTAGAGCCGGTAGGTTGTTACCCAGACTTGTGCTACGGGTGCTACTTAGACTGGTACCCTGACCTGTACTACAGGTGCAACTTAGACTGGTACCCCGACATGCGCCAGACCTGCCACTGCGCTCCGCTAGCAGCAAGTGTAAATCCAATGAGCCACACCAATGCCCTCAATGCTGTAGATGAACCCATCCAAGAGGAAGGCCCACTAGCCAAGGACGGACATACCACCCACAAACATGGCCTCGCCACGCCAAGATACCCTGGTCACAAGAACCCCCGCTACTCCTTGGGCATCTCCCCAAGCACATTCTCCGGATATCAAGAAATACTGGGCAACTTCGACTCCAACAGTGAACAACTGCTGAATCGTTTAGTCAAAACACACCCGGGGGCCGCCGCCAGATCTCGGCTAAGCACAACAGCGAGAAGAAAGCATCGCAGCTCCACAAGATCCAGATCCAGACGGCCACTGCTAGCTGGCAAAACCTGCCACTCCGCATGGACACTAAGAAGAAAGAACCCACTATTAATGAGCAAGAGAAATAGCAACTCACTCCTCAACTACGAGGCTTACGACACAACAGAAGACAGTGTCGCAGCCGCCCCAATACAGGCCAACCCCAAAGGCAGACCCACTGTCAGGGCTGCACGCTCAAAACTTAAAGAATACAATGCTTACATGCTAGCGTGTTTTGTTGCTGGGTACTCTGTCCCCTTTGTGTTCAAGTTATATTACCACTTTCTAACCCGCTGAAGGCTGCAACGGCCGTGGCACGCCTTTGTGAAGCGCATCCCTCCATCCCCACTCGCTATCTGCTACCGTCCCCTCACGCTCTCTAAATCTCACATCCAATGCCCTCTGTCTGTCACGCCGCCTTCCCAGTCACTCTCAAGACCCTCCACCTCTCAGATACCCTACTCTATAAACAATCAACTAACCCTCTATCCAGCCATCACTTCACGCTCCATTCGCCTGGCACACGCTCACGCCGCCAGCTGCCGTCGGATCAGCTCCGCACAACAGCCCCCTCGTCTCGGCCCGTGCTGCCGCACCTCCCCCGATAACCAACGGCTCTCCGCCAATTTGCCGCATCAGCGGACTAGCCTGCGGATAGATAGCGGAGAAGCTTTTGCCTGGCAATTTTTCAGATGCAAAGAGATACGGATGGTGACTGATAAAACGGGTCGGAAGCCACGAATACGTGAACTGGAGAGCAGGGTGCTTTATCAGTATCAGGGGCTCACACTAGAAGGTAGAGTAGCTGTTGTGTGGTGTATTTTTTGCCAGAGGGTTATCAGGCAGCACACGTGTACACACAGGTACGAGATCGAGAACAGCCTCCAGATTAGAGACTTGGCCGGCTCTGCAGACACAGCAACACGTATGGCGATAAACTTAGATACATAATGCTTGAAAGGTTTCAAAGAGAGCCACAGAATGACACACTGTCAGAATCTGAGAAACAGTCTGGCACAGAGGTTGAAGATTATGAGGCCGGAGAAGAGCGCAGACTCGAAAGACACCTTCTCACACCACTGCTGCTTGATAAGTCTGTTCCTCCATTACCCACCCACGAAGAACGTAAGCCGTACCCGTATAGAAATACCAATGTTATCAGCTCATTGTTATTCCTCTGGTGCTTGCCCATTTTGAGTGTCGGTTACAGAAGAACCCTTGAACAGGAAGACCTCTTCAAAATTGACAGGGGTTCAAGGTTCGATGTTGACAGAAGATCGCAGGTGTTTTACAAGGATTTTAACACAAGAAGAGCCAATCAGTATGCAAAATACCTCAAGTCAAAGAATTTGCAAGATACTCCACAGAATAGAGCAGCTGTTGATCGGGACCCAGATTTCCATCTCCCAAGATTTACAGTTATCTATTCTTTGTTCCAGACCTATCGTTATGAGGTGTATGACGTTGTCAGCTCCAAAATCGCTGGTGATCTCATTTCAGGCACCATGCCTTTACTTTTGAGATATTTTATAGTGTATGTCCACAAGAGAGCATCCGGTGAACCCATTGGAAACAATGGTTACGGTATGGCCGTCGGTCTCGCTTGCATGGTTTTCTCTCAGGGATTAATGTTTGCCAGATTTTTCCATGTTGGAACCTTTATTGGTGCTGAAATCAAAGGTATGATGACAAAGATTTTGATAGATAAGTCTTTCAAACTGGACAGAGCATCCAGAAGCACATACACACCGGCCGTTGTGACCTCTCTTTTAGGTAATGATTTATCAAAGGTTGATCTAGCATGTGGATACTGTACCTTCATTATAGGTATCCCTGTTGGTGTGACCATTGCTATTATTTTGTTATCCGTTTACATTGGTCCTGCAGCCCTTGCTGGTGTCGCATTTTTCATGGTGGTGACCGCTGCCGTTAGCTACTCAACTAGAAATCTAGTGACTCTAAGAAAGGTTGCTAATGTCTTCACCGATACTAGAGTCAAGTATATTAAGGAGCTGTTGAATAACATGAAAATCATCAAGTATTACTCTTGGGAACTACCTTATACTGAATTGCTAAGAAAAGTTAGATTTTCTGAAATGGAAGTTATGTTGAAGATTCAATTCTCAAGAAACTCCGTCGGTGCTGTGGCAATCACACTAGCTGGTGTCTCGTCAACAGTTGGGTTTTTGTCTGTTTATGGCGTTGCTGGTAGTTTATCCAACGCTGCTAATGTGTTTTCTTCTCTTGCACTGTTCAACATTTTGAGCTCCCATGTTTCGTTTTTACCGGCTGCATTGAGTTCTATAGCAGATGCTTTGATTGCATTGAAAAGAATCCAAGAATTCCTAATTGCTTCTGAAGAGATCGCAGATGAGGGATATCATGTTTTACCATGCGATGAGACATTGCCGTCTATCAAGATTATGAATGGAGAGTTTGCTTGGGGAGACTATAAGTCATTAACAAGTGACCAAAAATTAGAAGAAGACATTGACAAGTCAGAAGAAGACACTGAAAAGTCAGATGATGAAGATCTGACTGACAGTAATCAAACAATGGTTCCATCATTTGAAGGACTTAGTGATATCAATTTTGAAATTTACCAGAATGAGTTTGTGGTTATTACTGGTTCTATTGGTTCAGGAAAATCTTCATTGCTAGCTGCAATGTCAGGGGTTATGCCTAGAATCCACGGTTCTGTTGATATTAACGGCAACCTTTTGCTTTGTTCGACACCCTGGATTCAAAATAACACAGTTAAGGGAAACATTACTTTTGGATTGCCGTACAATAGGGAGATATATAGAAAGGTTGTTGACTGCTGTGCACTAGAGAGTGACTTTAAGATCCTACCAGCAGGTGACTTGACAGAAATTGGTGAAAGAGGTGTTAACTTGTCGGGTGGTCAAAAAGCAAGAATTAATCTGGCAAGAGCTGTCTACAAAACTCATTCTCTTTCTTCAAACAACATTATTTTGATGGATGATGTTTTGAGTGCCGTTGACGCTAAAGTTGGAAAACACATAATGGAACAGTGTATTTTAGGTTTGTTGGCAGGCAAGACTAGGGTTTTGGCTACACATCAATTGTCTCTTATTGGCTCTGCGGATAGAATCATCTACTTGAACGGAGATGGTACAATTGATATCGGTACACAAGAACAGCTAGTTTCTTCGAATGAATCATTTGCCAAGCTGATGACTTTCCAACAGGACTCTGCAAATGACAAGAAAAAAGATGATGGAGAGGAAGATGAACAGGAAATGGGTGAAACGCTCATTCGGAAGCAAACTACTACTGTTGAGTATGAAGCTACCAAGGGTAAACTGATCTCCAAGGAGAGCAGAAAAGTCAACGGTATATCAAGTGCAATTCTTTTGGAGTATCTTCGTGCTGGTTGTGGTAGAGTTGGTATTGGCATCATGGTACCAGCTTTTTTGACCAGTGTGGCTCTGACGACATTCTGTATGCTTTTTCAGAATGTCTGGTTGTCTTTCTGGAGTATTCAAAAGTTTGAAGGCAGATCTTCAGGGTTTTACATTGGTATATATGTGATGTTCACTATTCTCTATGTCTTGTGTGCTGTTTGGCAGTTCTGTACCGTGGTGTACCTGTGTAACAATGCTTCCAAGGCACTGAACATCAAGGCATTGGAGAAAGTCATGCATGCGCCAATGGCTTTCTTTGATACAACGCCGTTTGGTAGAATCATTAACAGATTTACGAAGGATACTGACGCATTGGATAACGAAATTGCCGAACAGATCAGATTATTTGCATACGGTGCTGGTAATATGTTTGGTATTTTGATTTTGACCATTATCTATATGCCATATTTTGCTATCATGATTCCATTTATATTTATTGTTGGAATTTCTTCATTGTCATACTATCAGATTTCTGGTCGTGAAGTTAAAAGACTAGAGGGTATACAAAGATCCATCGTTTATGCTTCTTTTGATGAGATTTTGCAAGGTACGGAAACTATCAAGATGTATGCTAATACCGAATTATTCATAGAGAAAAGCATCACTGAAATCAATATTATGAACGAATCATACTATTTGACAAACTCATTACAGAGATTTTTTGCTATGACTTTACATATGATTTCTAGTATTGTTAATTTGGTTGTTTGCTTGCTATGTGCAGCTGGGGCTTTCCCGATCAGTGGAGCAAGTTCCGGGTTGGTTGTTTCTTATTTGTTGAGTTTCCAGAATCAGCTTATTTCAACGAGTAAGGCAATCGGACAATTGGAGCAGTTATTGAATTCAGTTGAAAGAATTTGCGAATATGCGTTGGAGTTACCACAGGAGGCGGCCTACTTATCACCAGATGATAATGAGCCAAAAACACCTGAGACTGGGTCTATGATTAAACCACCTGCTAGCTGGCCTGAGATGGGTGGCATCAAGTTTAGTGACGTTTATCTCAAGTATAGACCGGCTTTGCCTCATGTTTTGAAGCATTTTACCATTGATATTAACCCGGGAGAGAAGATCGGAATATGTGGACGTACCGGTGCAGGAAAATCTACGATTATGACAGCTCTGTACAGATTGAGTGAGCCAGATCATGGTGTTATGGAGATTGACGGTATTGATATCCAAAAGATTGGCTTGTTTGATTTGAGATCAAAGCTAAGTATCATTCCACAAGATCCAGTGTTGTTCAAAGGAACAGTGAGGCAGAATTTGGATCCATTTCATACCCTATCTGATGAGCAACTATATGATGCGTTAGTCAGATCAGGATGTATTCCACAGTTTGAAATAAGCAGGGTAAAACAGCAATCACCGAAAGATCCCAACGGAGAGTTACACAAGTTCCATTTGGACAATCTCGTTGAAGACAATGGAGAGAATTTCTCCTTGGGTCAGAGGCAAATCATGGCATTGTGCCGTGCTCTAGTTAAGAACTCTCGTATCTTAATTTTGGATGAGGCTACATCATCGGTGGACTATGAGACAGATGCTAAAGTTCAAGCGACTATTGTTAACGAGTTTAAAGAGTGTACCATTTTATGTATAGCACACAGATTGAGAACTATCATTAATTATGATAGAATTCTGGTGATGGATAAAGGAGAAGCTGTTGAGTTTGCATCTCCTATCGAACTATTCAGAAACAAGGATGGTATATTCAGATCGATGTGTGATAAATCCAACATCGTTGAAGGAGACTTTCTAATTGGCGAATAGAGTATACCAAGCTTGAATGGACAGTCACCCACAGGTAGAGAGCAACTTTAAACATGGCATTAATTAGAAAATACGAAGCAGAATTAAATAAATAAATAAATAGAATGTATATAACCCAAAAAACAATATATATAATAGATAACATGTAGAGTGCAAGCAACCACGGTTCCGTAATCGTATTATTGAGCTGAATACGCCGAATATCAAAGTTGGAAGTGCAATTATTATGTACGTATTTCTAAATTAACAACCAAGTCTTACAACGTTCGTAAACGTAAAAAGAGCATGCAAACATAGGAACAATCTTTAAGAAACCAATACCTAGACCAACGTAGAAACCCTTGAAACCTTTCTCCGAGTAAATCATCGCTGCAGTAAAAGCCAAGGAAAAGAATTGACCTCCAGCGTTAGTGACACCACCAACTTGCATTCTTCTTCTGATGACTTCAAAAGGATAGGCTGCCGCTTGCGCTAGCATACCAGCACCACCACCAGCCAACAACTGGGCCCAAGTATACAATGGTTTTCTGGTGTCAAAAGAGGAGTCTGATTTTGTCATTTTCAGTTTATCGGCTGGAACGTCTGCAGCTACCACAGTGTAAGGAGCCAACCATTCGGTTCTGAAAAAATCGTGGATCACGTCGTGCGTATAAAAGGAGACTCCTGCATATGGGACCATACCAATGATGGTTGGAATAAAACCTCTATAAAAATTCGATAAAGCTTGTAGTGGTTGGTAACTGTGTCCCATAGCGGAGTAGAGCAGTCTTGTGATGAGAGGCTCGTTAGCCAATGTACCGCCGGTGTTGAAGGTGAACCGAGGCTGTTCGTTGTAGATTGTCTTCAAGATTTGAAATATCTTTCCTCTACCGTAATTAATCTGGTTTTGGCTTGTTTCGAATGCCAATCTGACTCTGATCAAATCCAATGGGTATGTGCAAGCGACTGACAGCACGCCTGCCAAAGATCCTGCCAGCAATCTTCTAGCTGCTGTTTCATACTCGTCTCTGGGGATCAATAATGTTCTGATTTGTTCGTAACACACGAATTTTATGGCGGCGTATGGGAAAATACGCAGAAGGGTGGCCGAATGACCTTGGTACAAGCCTCTCATACCGTTGGACTTGTAGATCAAATCGATGGCGCCAAACATACCTTTGAAAGAGCCGGCAAAGTGCCGGTAGTGGGGGTTATTCGTCTGAAACAATATTTTCACTCTATCCAATGGTGCTATAAGTGTCTTTGCTGATATTCCTGCGATTCCTCCGGCTATTCCACTTCTGACAACGTACTCCAGAGACCGCTTGTTTATTCTGTGAGCAGAGGCCGGGGTGGTCGCAGGGGCGCCTTTATCCTTGTCATTGCTTTGGGCAATCGGCAGCACCGTAGAGGATGGAGACGCTACTATGGCTGGAGCTGTGTGTGTGGGACTGGACGTCTGGGTGGGCATTTGCGGTGCCGTGGGTATTCCGTGAGTCATTATCACCGGTTTTGCGGTGTCTGCGTTATGGGATGTGCGTAGAGGGATGTCGGACATGGGTTCCGCTCTGCTGGAGATGCCTTTTGTGAGTATGAGTCTAGGGACGAGGCAGATTCAAGCTTCTGCGTGGCGCCCGTGTGCAATTCACAACCGGATATATGTCTGGCCAGAGGTGTCTGTCTAAGTGGACTGGCCCAGCGAGCAGCAGAGGGGCCTGTTGTGGTTTCCAAGGGTCAAGCGTGCAGACAGGATTCCCACCTTGTCTCTTGCTGCTGCAACGGTATATACAAGCTGTCAGAACACTCTCTACACTCGGTATATGCCTTTAGCTGCGCAACTGTCCCACTGACTCTGTCCTGGTGTTAGCGTCTAGTGAAAAAGCTTCCTCTGCTTGAAGGCCACAAGAGTCTTGCTCTACCAAACGCCCGGGTCACTTCAACACGGGGCGCTACGGGGGCCGGTACGGCCGCCGAGCCTGTCGTGGACGCGGGCGCCAGGCGCAGTGGTCGCTGACCCGGCGTGGTTTGCAGGGACCTCTGCAGCGCCATGGGCGGATTGGCGGAACTTTTTACCCCATATCAGGGAGAGGAATTGGTGGGTTAGGAGGAGGATTAAGGTATATAAAGAAGACGGGAGGAGGGGGTAGGGAGGTGAGCAGGGAGGTGAGTAGGGGGGGAGTGGGTGGAGCAGTGGGTGGAGGAGTGGGTGGAGCAGTGGGTGGAGGAGTGGGTGGAGGAGTGGATGGAGGAGTGGGTGGAGGAGTGGATGTAGGTGACAGGTGTGTGTGCCTGATCTGGGGAGCTGGGTGAGAGCTGATCTGTGGAGTTGGGTGAGAGCTGATCTGTGGAGATGCTCTGTGGAGATGGTCTGTGGAGATGCTCTGTGGAGATGCTCTGTGGAGATGCTCTGTGGAGATGCTCTGTGGAGATGCTCTGTGTACCTGCTCTGTGGAGATGCTCTGTGGAGATGCTCTGTGGAGATGCTCTGTGGAGATGCTCTGTGGAGATGCTCTGTGGAGATGCTCTGTGTACCTGCTCTGTGGAGATGCTCTGTGTACCTGCTCTGTGGAGATGCTCTGTGGAGATGCTCTGTGTACCTGCTCTGTGGAGATGCTCTGTGGAGATGCTCTGTGGAGATGGTAGATGGAGATGCTCTGTGGAGATGCTCTGTGGAGATGGTAGATGGAGATGCTCTGTGTACCTGCTCTGTGGAGATGCTCTGTGGAGATGCTCTGTGGAGATGCTCTGTGTACCTGCTCTGTGGAGATGCTCTGTGGAGATGCTCTGTGGAGATGCTCTGTGGAGATGCTCTGTGGAGATGGTAGATGGAGCTGATGGATGGAGCTGATATTTGTCCTGTGTTGAAGTTGATCTGTGAACCTAACCTGTGTACCTGCTCTGTGTACCTGCTCTGTGATGCTGGTGGGTGAAGCTGTGCTGGCCTAGCTAACCTGTGTACCTGTGCTGACTTCTCACTAATACCTATCCCCGTCTCCAGTACTTCCCACCTAATTCCCCCCCCCACCTAATTCCCCTCTAAACTATCTCTCACTAGCTCCACCACAAACTTCAACTTCTCAAAATCCCTGTCCGTCGCATCCTCCGCTCTGTCAAAGATCTTGCCACTCGTGGTCAGTATCAAACTGTTCTTATTTCCCACATTGTACCCGTTCACCAGTTTGCCCAGCTGCGTCGCCATCACTTGCACCTTCAAGTTCCGGCAGTCTCCAATCAGCGTGTTGCTGATGATCCCCGCATCGTCAATTTCAACCCGATCTTCCTCCTCCTCATCATAGTACTCCTGGCTCACAGGCTTCATCCCTGGCAGATGGATATCAAACGTCGTGTCAACCTCCCCGTCCTTGTAAACGTTAACTAAATACTTGTTGGAAAACTCCACTATCGCACACGTCACTTCAAATGACTCCCCTTGCGCACCATACTTGCGTGTCACTTCCTTATACGTCTTTCCAAAACTCATCTTGATATCTGCTAATGATCACCTATAATCCTTATCTTCCATCCTAACCCCCCATACATGTTCCCTACTTGTCGTCCCAAATATTGATATGTCTCTTTGGCTCATTTTTGAGAGGGTTTCCTGAAAAAAATACAACATCAAATAACCACAATGGCCCATACTGCTCTTCTGATGTATCGAGGAGTCATACAGAGGGGATAACGTGACAAAATGGATAACGAGCGCCTCACATCCACCCTGACTGAGTATCAGGCATATGTGAATACTAGCATGGAATCCCAGAGGAAAAGAAGAGATAGTGATGAGGGCTCAACCATCCGGGGATCAAGGATGGTGTCACTAAAACTTAGGGTTGTGAATATCGTGTCTGGAGTATGCTGTTTTCTTTTCTTGTCGATCCTAATGATACTTGCTATCTTGAAATTCATCTTCTCAAGGTTAATCATGCTGCAGAGGCTACGGCACCCTGTTGCTAGATCCAACGTTGAAGCGTACCCTTTGGAAAACCCCAGAAAGAAAGACGATCTACGCTATTACGTTCAGCTAATGGGATTGCAACTTCACGAATACAGAATAACCACCAAGGACGGTTTTATAATATCGCTTTACAGAATAGTCGACCCCACTAACCTGACTCCAAACAAGAAACCGGTGCTTCTTGTGCATGGGCTGCTACAGTCTTGCGGCGCATACATAACCAGCGGATACAAATCCTTATCTTATTTTCTAATAAAGAACAACTATGACGTATGGTTAGCAAATAACCGATGTGGCTTTGAACCAAGACATTTGCTTTATACCAAGTACGATCCTGAAATGTGGGACTGGGACTTAAAGGACATGGCTCGTTTTGACTTGACTTGCATGATAGATGAAGTTATTAATATATCGGGGCATTTGGGACCTATAAGTCTCATGGGACACAGTCAGGGAACTGCTCAAATTGCAATGCTACTATCCAAGGAGTACAACCTGAACTACAACGAAAAACTGGATCGTGTCGTGCTATTAGCTCCAGCAATATATGGCGGCGAATTGTTGAATGAAAAAATGTTTATTAAATTTATGAGAATACTACCCGATTTCGTTTACAATCTGTTCTTTGGCATCAACTCCTTCATGCCAGTAATGATGAGTCTAAGAGATTTGATTATAAACACACCGATATTTGGATTCTGCTCCTACGCAATGTTCAATTTCCTGTTTGGATGGAATGATCAGCTTTGGGATCCTAAACTAAGAGACATACACTTCACTTTCTCTCCAGTTTATGTCTCTGCAAAGTTGATGAAATGGTGGCTTAGTAGTAAAAATGGACAGGGATTTGAGCATGGGAAACCTATATTGCAGGATGAAAACGATGCTCATTGGTTTGATGTCTCCACGGTGCCCAATTTGTTGATGGTCATTGGCGGTGAAGATCGATTGGTTGATGGCGATTTATTCATTAATAAGTTACAATCGGATCCAATGATGCACCAAAAATTCAGCCACATCAAAGTGGAAAACTATAGTCATTTGGACGTTCTATGGGCAGATAATTTATTAGAGACGATTGGCGAGACAATTTTAGAATTCATGAAATAAAGGGACGCCATTAAAGCATCTGGTCACCCTGCTGCTGAACAACTGCAAGGTCTAGTACTTCAACATTAGAGCCTTTTATAGATTTGATCAATTCAATAAATTCCTTGTAGTTTTCGGGTTCGATTAGGCATACTATTTCCAATTCACCTTCTATCGAGTCCTCTGATTCCACACTCGAGATGAACTTTGTAATTAGATCTCTATTTTTAGTGTATTCTTTACCAGAGATTGTAACCTTTAATTTCATTTGAGCTCTAGCAATTGGGATCAGCTGCTTCTCGACCAACAACTTGATCGCCTCTAGAGCCTTTGTCTTTGCCGTTTTGGCATTAATCATATTGAACTTCAACTCCTTCAAGGCCTTGTCTATCATGGTTGGAGGATATCTTTTCTTTGTCTTTGGGTTTATGCATTTGGCTGAGATGATAGTCAAGATCTCGTTGTGCAGCTTTTCATTCTGCTGAGATCTCTCCTTCTCACTCAATTGGATTTCACCTTTCTTCAAGATCTCCAGGACAATGTCATCCAAATTTGCCGTTCCAAAAGACTTCAGTAGCTCGTCTGTCGGTGCCACTTGGCCTTTAGACACATTCAAAAACACCTGGGGAATTTGTAGAACCTCGTCTAGGTCTTTCTCAACACCTGATCTGTAATCCTGCACTTTGTTCTGATAGCATGCGATTTCAAACCTTTTCTTGCCTTTTTTCATGCGCACGAGCGACACATTTGTCAGTCTAATCTGCGAAGATGGTTGGTTGATCTTACCCATGTTGCTGTGCTTAGTCTACTACGGATCTTCAACCCAATACTCTCCCCTACCACCCCCCTGTTGCTATCACTCTAGCTTAGTTAAAGAATCTTTGTATTGAAAATTTTCTTTGGCTGTAGAGGTCTGCGCCACGTATCAACAGCGTGGCGCGGTATGCGGCTGGAGACTGGCGAAGCTGCCATGGAAGCCAACGTTATATGCTTTAGTGGCCACTAGTGGAAGTTTGGTGTATGGCTAGGGCTGGTTAGCCGGACAATAGGCTGTCATACGATTACACCTTGTTAAAAGTTTTCAGTTGTTGTGGGAGTTGGAGGTGGAGCTGAAAAGCAGGCTCCGTGTGAGCGCTGAGACAACGGCTAGGATTTCAAAGTCCGAGAATTCACATACAAACAATACCGCTGGAAGGTTATCAATAGCTACTGTGGCATATGTTCTAATTGCTTGAAATAAGCGTGGTGCAAGGTTTAGGAGATCCAACAACAAGGTCTGTTGCCGTGGACACCACACGGTCTAACCCGCCACCGTGTCTGGGCCAAACGGAGTTTTCAGGAGGGCTAACGACAATTAACTTTGATGAGTGAGAGAAATCTCCGACAGTGGAAAATGAAGTGTTTGCATGATAAATTTGCTTTTGAGCCGGATGGTATAGCACGTTGCACGGGTGCCTCTTGCTATTGTCAGGGCCAAGCAGTTTGCCGCCTTTGTTTGTAAATCAAACCGTATTGTAGGTGGACATTGCATGAATAGTATGACCTGATCATAAAAGCCGTCTCTCTAGCAAAACCCCGACATGGCCTCAAACCCCGACGTTGTGTTTGTCGACAAAGACCAGTCCAGCCCGCCAGAACTGGACAAATCCGGGGTAGCAGGTGTACTTACGCATCTTCATGGATATTCATGTATGATTCAGAATCATGCATATCTAAGATATATTAAGTCATTATAAAGAGTCATGTAAAGGGGGAAAAACAGAAAGATCGATGGGCCACATGAAACCCGTGTACGTGAGACAAGTATAGACAAGGCGGACCGTGCATATGCAAAAGAAAAAAGAACAAACACAAAAAGGCGTCCATGAAATCGGGAATAGCAAGACAGAATATCAAACTTGTAAATGAGAGAACAAATCAATAGAGCCACAATCGGCAAAAAAAAACACACAAGAGTGAATAATATCAATACTTCTAACATTGAAAAGATTTTGTATTGCAAGTGAATGAGTGCTCGTGGAGTTTAAGCATGAAACAGACACTAAATTAAGTGGTCTTGGTTTTGCTCTTGGTCTGGATGAACTCTCTCAAAAATTGGTCGTTTTCGTCTTCTTTCTCACCTAGATGGTGAGACTCTTCGTACATACTCAAACCAATAGAGCCGAGCAACAAACCAACAGTCAAGAACTGTGCGTACATTCTAGCCTGGACAAACTTTTGCGTCTTGGTCAACAATGCGTCCTTGTTAACATAAACCCAGGAACCCCACATGGACAGAGCCCATAGACCGGTGATGATACCGTACTTGTTACCGCTGACTGTCTCAACCGTCTTCTCTGTTAGAGACAACTGGTTCCATCTTCTGTGAGCGTCCAAGAGCTTCTGCTGAGTGAAGTCCGACGAGTACATCTTGTTGTCAAACTCCGTAGAGTTCAACTCAGCGTTGACTGAGGCAGCAAATGCCGGTGGGGTCACCGCAATGGCTGTCTTGATGGACCATGGCATTTTCAGTAGTCTTGGGTACTTGGCTGGCGCCATCGCGTAGATACCTGCAGATATAAGAGATCCTAGAAGCAATCCTTTGATACCTCCCACAAGGACAACATTGTTGTGGGCATCGATCTCCTCTTTGGTGACTAACTTCATAGTGTGTAGTGTGTGTGTGCGTGCTGCTCTGCGCTAGTGTATAGGCTGTATAGGCTGTATAGCTGTGCCCAGAACACACTTCTATGTCCCACCACCAACACCTTCCACCTCTCCCAACCGTCAGACAGATGGACTCCTATTCTCTTTTATACCCTTTTGGCGCTCCCTCAAAATAAAAAGAAACACAAGTACGGGAATTGAATAATCAGCTCAAAAAAAAACCGGAATCAAATTTACCTTCCGATTTGCTGACAAGCAGACTGTCGACACCACCCGGTTTGCTACTGACGTAGGGGGCATCCGTTTGGTCAGCGACAGAGTGTTCCGTGGTGCTGAGACGCAGCACGTTGGATATATTGATAGTACCGGGGGATGTGGTTGGCGAGTTTGTCAGCATGTACTGGTTTCATGGCTCTGTTGCGGCGATCGCTCTGATTGCTGTAGTCCGTACGAGTGTACGAGAAGACGGTTGAGACACTGGCCCGATGTACGACGCTGGCGTGCGTGCTTAAGCAGCGAGCAGAGGCAGCAGTTGAGAGGAATCATCAGGCGATTCACGCGAGTTGGGGCTCAGCGTACCGCCTTTGTTTCAAGGGACAAAAAATTAAAGAGAAAAAAGAAAAGCCCGATGCGGGGCTTGAACCCGCAACCTTGTGATTAAGAGTCACACGCTCTACCGATTGAGCTAACCAGGCTTGTTGTGTTTATGTTGGTTTTACCGTGCTATGTAGTGTCTGTGTTGGGGCGGCAGTCAACATTGCCTCGATATTTGCATTTCCAGAGATATAGGCGGTCCATGTCTTTAACTAAAATATTCTACAACTTATACTCTCTGTATTAGCAATCACAAGAATGGGATTCTTGACCAGGCTTTCCAAATTAATTTATATACGGGTATAAAAAGATGGGTAGTAGAATATTATTTATCGGATACGAGCTTAAACTAAAATTACACAGATTTCTCTTCGGAATCCTCCTTTGGAACCATATGAACCTCGTCAGTGACAAAATCTTCAGGTTGCAAGTTTGACTTTGGTCCGTGGTAGTACTTATACTTGTAAACAAAGAAGTAAACGATTGACAGGATCCAAACACCACCAGTAATGACAACTGTATAGTTCATATCCGTCTTGGTAACAGTCTTGGTCGATGGGAACATACACAACACCAAGATAAATGCACCCCACAAACAAGTGATCCATCCAACAACTGGAGACCAGAAGTCTCCTAAGTAGAATGGACCTGGCTTAAATCTGTCCTTACCGCTTGTCAATCTTAGAAGAACTGGGGTACACCAGGAAACATAGTTACCTGACACAGTCAAGGCAAATAACGCATTGGCAGCTGCAGAACCAGCCAAACATAGACAACCCAATGCCAAAGCAACACAGGTGGCAAACAGGACAGCTCTGATTGGAACCTTCAATGTTTTGTGAACAACCTTAACATATGATGAGAATGGTAAACCATCATCTCTAGCAAAAGCCCAAATTTGTCTGGATAGCGCAGTCAAAATCGAGGCAGCACAAAGCCATTGACACACTGCAACCAAGGCCATAATCGCAACGGTCCATTTCTTTCCCAAAGCGTCGTAGATGATCTGAGCAAATGGGAAACCACTATCACTGAACAAAACAGATGAAACGTCACTACTACAACAGGCGACAAGACAGATAACACAAAACCAACAGATGTATCCGACAGTGGAAACAGAAGAGATGATACCGATTGGCACACCGTGAGATGCATTTTTAGCCTCTTCAGACATGTGGACGCATGAGTCGAAAGCACCAATACTCCACACTGCAGACATCATGGACAAGCAAAATTGCCAGCCGATAGACCAATCGGACCAATTTTGAACAGTTCCAAAAATGAATTTACCATCTCTAAATCCTAATCCCTTGTTATGAACACCAATTGGTAATGCAATGAAGAAAAGAATAAACAAAAATGTGTTCAAGACAGATGAGATGGTTTGCAGAGTGGCAACAGAACGGGAACTGAAACAAGTACAAATACATTGGGTGATCACACAAGCTGCAAAGATACCATATGTTCTTCCGCTGGTGATTTCAAAGTTACCGTCTTGCTGGAACCAAACTGTTGCTAAAACTTGTTCAGCGTTACCATAGGCAACAGAGACGACACCGGCACACAAAGCCATCGAGTTGGACAAACCAATAAAGTATGAGATCAAAACTCTCCAACGTTCAGGTGCGTAATAATGAGTCCAGAAATACAAACCACCAGATGTTGGAATGGCGGATGCCATCTCTGACATGGATAATGCAATACAGAAAATAAAGTGCATCGACACAAACCATCCCCAAACAAATCCAGCGGGACCTGCTGCTAAACCGGTATATGTCATGGATGCAACACCTGGTAAAATACCCATAATACTGTATGCAATACCAAAGATCTGGTATGTATGAAAACTTCTTTTCAATTCCTGCTTGTATCCAATTTCGGCAAGCAGGTCTTCGTCACCGGCCACATTTTTGGCATCAATTTCTCTTAAACATGACCCACCACTAGTGATAACCTGGATTCTAGAGTGCAAATTTTGAACGGCACTGCTGGTTGCGTGAGCTTCATGCATTGCTGTCTTTGGTACTTTTGATGAATCTTTAGAAAGATCAATCTTCAACAAGTTGGACTAGGACTACTCCTCACCAGTACTTTCATGTTAGAATTAAGGGTACTCTAAACTATTTAAGCAATCCATAACTCTCCGATATTTCTTATCTAACTTGAATCTCCGGACATATTTGTAGATTTTATCTACAGATAGCGCCTACAAATAATGCAAATTCAGACATCATCGCCGATCCTGTCAATCCATGATACGTGAATACCAGGCATCCGCAACCTAATTGCTCCGTTTCAGATAATACATCGCTTATCCTCGCAAACCATTTGTTTCTGCATAATCAGGTGTTGCTCAGCAACACAATAAAAAATCTTGGTAATTTGCTATTCCCAAGATCATATACCCAGCCATATCAACTAACAAACCGCTGTCTAATCACCGTCAAAGATATGGCGAACTGCTCTAACAATAAAAAAAAAACCCTCGGAATACAACATCCCACTGGCTCTGCACCCGTAGCATCCTCTCGTTGAGAAACCTTCCTTACAAGACCCTCACCATTTGTCGCCTACTATCTCTGCCCTATTATTCTTTATCAAAGGATTTCCATTTCGGCAATATGTAGCCTTGAGCCATAGAGACGTTATTCACCATCAAATTCCCGCCAAGTTATGGACTTGGCGGGTACGAAGATATAAAGTGCTCTCTGCTTCGAGCACCAGCATTGCCTTGCCAAGGCTTATTGTATGTGGTCCAACAGCGATTGTGCAGGTCCTATACATTCAAATCCGTTTTTCCGTCCTAATCTAGTCCTTCATCTAATTCACTGCGGAAATTGGTAAGTTATTCCACCTGACGCCCGCCGTTGACAACCAACATCCGCTATCTTAACTTACCCGCCGCGTTCTAAACGCACATACGGACTTCGGATTCCGTATATTCAAATGTCATTCTCACTATATGTCTTGATTTCTATATCAGTTGTCATTTGCATTCATGGCAACTTGTCCGAGTGGTTAAGGAGAAAGATTAGAAATCTTTTGGGCTTTGCCCGCGCAGGTTCGAATCCTGCAGTTGTCGCTTAAATTTTTTTTCCGTTCACTAGTTTCTATTCTCACATTCAACTGTAAACGATTTAAAAGCATATCCTTATATTTTTTATTCTTTTATACCAAATATATAACATTAACCATATATTGCCAGCTGTGAACAAAAAACTTACCAAATATTACTCATGTTCTTACTACTGTTGATCTTCCAATATCACCTTTCGTGTAAAATACAAAACTCTGAGCACAGTACCCAAACGTTATAATAAACATGCCATCAGATAAAAATGAGTTCAAGTTTCCCATGACACTGAAGCATAAACCACAGACCTTGTTGACCTAAAATCAACATCAAACTTAATATTTACATCTCATTTATGCCAGTACTGCCAGTGCTGCCTGGTTGTACATGTGCGGGGGTGCGAGGGTGCGAGGGTGCGAGGGTGCGAGGGTGCGAGGGTGCGAGGGTGCGAGGGTGCGAGGGTGCGAGGGTGCGAGGGTGCGAGGGTGCGAGGGTGCGAGGGTGCGAGGG